>JASDQU010500569.1:57905-67985 GCA_032191745.1 Picea mariana | reverse complement strand
TTCATAATCATTAAAAGTAGCACTATCTATATTTTCATACCTAGAATAGGGAGTGGTGTTAACAAGGGAATTAGACTTTGCTCATATCCATTATGGAAAATGTTCCATATTTATCTTATTGGAATATATAATAAATCCTATTATCCCAAAAAACATATTACAAAACAATGATCATATCCACCGCTCATAGAAATCTTTTACGTTTAACTCCAAATTTTGAGAGTGTACAATGCAACTTGAAATTAGTGTGGTGTTCCAATACTACACAGATCCACACTAAAGAGTTTTATTATATAAGAAATTTCACAAATTTTATTTAAGATAGAAGGATAAAAAAAAATTAATTTAAAGTGTCAAATGGTAAAATAGTAAATAAGAACTACAATAACCAACAATCATGGCTAAATGGTTTTTCTAGAATATCATAGAAATAAGTCATGAATCATTGTTCTTGTACTTAAAATATAAATAATGAACCCATTCCTAAACATCATATTCATGATTTCCATGACCTTACTTATGTTAGTGGTCGTGTAGTATGTATGAATTAAAGTGTTCTAGGTAATAATATCAGGGACCCAACTACTTTTATGCATGAGGAAATAGAGTATATTTCCAAAAGATAACGTTGACATCATTTTCATCCATACCTTGAGGCCATACAACTACGAGTGATATAAATTATCTCTGATACTAATTGTAATGATTCCAATACTAAAATTTTAATAAAAATAAAACTATCTCGTATTTCATTGTTGTTGTTATTGTACCCCTGCTTGATGTCATCATTTTTTTCTTAAACACAATGCAACAATGTGACAAATAATCTCAAAACTAACGATATTTAGATTTATTAATAAGATATATTTATATTTCTCAACTAATTACTACGAAAGGATGGTAGTTTCTTTGGTTGGGCACAAATATTGTTGGTTTAAAAGTATATGCATAAGTAGAAACTTGATATGCACATAAAATCATGCATGAATGTGTTTGTGCCTTTACAAGGCAACACATGGAAAACCATAAACAATCCTCTTTTCCATGGCTAATGAATACATAATGATAGAATTCAAATTTTCAATAACCCAATAATTCAATAAAAAATTTAGTATCATAGTATTCATATCATATAATCTATAATCTAGACTATTATTTTTAATTTTTCTTTAAACATATAATGCATGAATCTATCCATCTCTCTTCACTACTTCTTCTAATCACATGCATAAACATAGTGATATCATCTAGTATGATCCTTGTTGACCCAAAGAAAATAAGCTATCTAGATCCACATGGCCCAATAAAACATGGACCATATCACCACTACAAGACCAAACCAAACAAAGATTATATCAACACTACAAAACCAAAATAAACAAACATTATATCACCACTACAAACCCAAAACAAACAAACAAAGATTATCATAATTATAGACATGTTATTTCATATAAGAATGAATTATGTCTAGGATTTCAATAAGACCATTGTAGTCAAAGAAGGTTGTTATCATTTTATACTATATGTCAAAAAAAAAATCATACAGCATATATATTAAATGATATTTTTTAATCCATGTTCTTCTTCTTTTCACATTGGCTATTCTTTCCTCCACTTTTGAGTATTCATAAATATAGTTGAATATGTTAATCTCAATTTGTAAATTTGGAGATGTATTGCTCTCTAAATATTGATATAAATACTTAATTGTATTTGGTAACTATAATTTTCTTTATCTGAATTATTGTCTATCTGTCTTTGTAAAGACATTCTATTTGTAACTTATATTACAGTTTTTAAAACAAGATTAATTAAGAAATACACTTACAATAAACTCCTTATAGCCCCATATTACAGAAAATACAACCAACCAATTGTTGTAGTAAATGGATTTTTCCAAAATTGAACAAGTAGTAATGTTTGTGATGGGAAGACTAATATTGGTTTTGAGAAAAATAATGTCTAACTTATCAAGCTATATTTATGTCTACTAAGCCCAGCCCAACACATTTTGTGTTGATTACGTTTCTAAGCCCTACAAATTTTGTGTTGATTACGTTACTATTTAAAACACTAAGAAATCATTGTTAACATTCTCATGGTATTTAATGAAAAAATATACATATGATGAAAGTAATATTCCATTTTCTAAAAACAAGGGACACATCCCTCACGAGGGTGGAAGACATATCACTTTTATGGAAGACATGTCACTTTTATGGGGAGACACAGGGACACATCCTTCGGTCACCAAGTGAAACGCATACACCACTCCTGTACAACAATTTTACCACCTTTGAATTTCATTATAATATTACAATTCAATTTGATTCTAAGTGTTTTGTCTGAAATTTATTGGCTTTAATAGAGGTTACCCTGTTTGGTTTCTCTTAAATACCATCCACCATAGAAACTATCATTTTGTGTTCGATGGCGCACTAATAAGAGTCTACATTGGCTTCCACTTAACATAACCTATACAAAGGAATTACCTATTTCTAACTATATTTTGGAATAAATACATAAAAGTATCCATGAATACCCATGCCATTGTAAAGACCTCACTAATATCTAACTAACTTCTGAAACAACAATCAGGCATCTTAAGTAGTTGATATCTCTCCAATTGTTAAACGACTTATATCAAATATACCCATGCCATTGTAAAGACCTCACTAATATCTAACTAACTTTTGAAACAACAATCAGGAGTTGATATCGCTCCAATTGTTAAACGACTTATATCAAATATATCAATGATATGCATGCATTCATTATGTGATAGTTGTTAAAAAATGCAATACATTTATATGGTTAAGTATTTTACACGACTTATATCAAATATATCAATGATATGCATGCATTCATTATGTGATAGTTATTCAAAAATGCAATACATTTATATGGTTAAGTATTTTAAAAGGAAACTTGGGCCATCAAAAGGATGATTATAATCATATGTCCCATTGTTTGCAGCTTAACAGTTCTCACAATCCTCTAAAGCTAGTACCATATCTCCTTTACGGTTTCAATTAATTTGAACCAGAGTTGCATAGAACATCAACTCGCTTTAAATACGATATCAACTCTTTGGAAAGGGAAGAGTTTGTCCTTGTATATTGCATGCACTCAGACACATTGTTATAAACCGTAATTTGCATTCGGCTTGTTGTGATGTCGGGATTTCCTGATTTTGATGCCTCAACTCTGGTAAAACTTATAGCCAATTTATATATACTCTTTGTAACATACTCATCCTCTAATCCAAGCCTTGTTACTACCGTTTTCTACTCTAATATCAAATTGTGACATACAGATTATCAACAAAAAGAAATTAAATTTGTTCTAACTGTAAAATACCATCCTGTTAAAAATGTGTTAAAAATTCCCACATATAAAATAATCCAAGGTGTAGTAAACCCATAAATTTTCTCATGCAACTAATTACATATTTAAAAACGTGAATGAATCCATTCAACCAAACATAATGGCATTCAAATATTCATTTACACACTGGAATAAACATGAAAAAATAAAAGAGAAAACATGTCTTTAAGTTGATGAACCAACTAGGTGCATATGAAGGACATTCTTCCCAACAATAAGGTTGATTTTCATTTTCTCTAAAAAAAAAAAATAATCCACCCCCAATATAGAGCAATGTGTCCACACTAAGGTTTATCTCTCTTATCTATTATTCACAGACTTAATATNCATAAATTTTCTCATGCAACTAATTACATATTTAAAAACGTGAATGAATCCATTTAACCAAACATAATGGCATTCAAATATTAATTTACACACTGGAATAAACATGAAAAAATAAAAGAGAAAACATGTCTTTAAGTTGATGAACCAACTAGGTGCATATGAAGGACATTCTTCCCAACAATAAGGTTGATTTTCATTTTCTCTAAAAAAAAAAATAATCCACCCCCAATATAGAGCAATGTGTCCACACTAAGGTTTATCTCTCTTATCTATTATTCACAGACTTAATATCTCAATTCCCAAGTTTCTATTCCAGTTGCAATTTCAATCCACTAGCTCTCTTTCCCCTCAATCTGCACAATCCATAGAATGATATCCTCCTTCTCAATTACGTATTCCCTTGGGACTTCTTACTCCAATCCAAGGCTTTAGTGCACACAATTGGCCAAGAAATATCATACCTAGGTACTCCAGGGATTCCTTTCTATTCCATGGTTGTTCACAACAACCTTCTCAAGGCTCTTGATCCATTTCCTCAACAAGAAAATGCACTATAGGCACACAACCCATAGTTTTATCATAAACTCAACCCTCTAATGGATATTCTGATACACAACATATATGATGGTATTTTCCCATAGCTAGTTTTGTCTTGCTTCCCTAAAATCAACACGTAAAAATTTTCCCCACTCCCTACTTGAATTTCCCTTCTTCTCCTCTTCTTTCTTGACTCTTACTTTTCTCAATAATCATTTTACTTATCCCATGATGTCATTACTATGTGACTTGACTCTCTCACCCAAACTTTTACATGCATTCAATGATCGAGTGTATAATAAGTCAAAGAATGATTAGATGGTAATTACACATTAACTATGGAAAATGACATGGGTTTCCCCTTGGACCCCCTCTAGCCCACATACCCTATGGAATAATAACCCCCCACCATAAGTTTCCTTCTTGTATGGAACCCAACGATTATAATTTTTATTAATAATTTTATTATACAATTTAAATAGATTGTGTTAAGGATAAGCAAAGGCTCTGAGAAAATTATTAAACCATCAATGAAAAAAATAGAGAAATCACACACACATCATTCACACATGATTTACCCTAGAAAACCCTTGTGGAAAAAAACTGGCCAAAGATAAATTTATTCCCTTAACGAAATATGGCCAAGGTGGCCAATTGAGCCTTCACCACTCACCTCTAGTCCAATTACAATGGATTATCTAAACCCTTTTTAAAGGATTCATTACATGAAATCCATGATCACAATACCACGAGATACCAAAACCATGGACTCGAAAACCATACTTTTGACATAAAAAATATTTTAGTCATTAACTCTTTCACCGAGTCAAGCTTAACCCAACATTCCCCCTTTTTAAACTTGAATTGGGGTATTCATCTAGGTCCTACCCCCCTCAAATTTTATAACCAAGGTATCTGGGAATCCACCATGTCCCCTCTCCCTCCCCCAGCTTCACCTAGGTCTACATATATACTTTATCGATAATTTACCATGGGTACTCATGCCTAACCAATTATTAGAGTTAGATGTCCATTTACATATAATTAAATTTTCAACTTCATTATAATAATAATGATTTTTCATTATATTTTTATTTAGTGTCTCTATTTCCTTAAGGACTCTAGGGAATGCACTCACCATTTCCATTTATTGTTTTACTCGAACCTACAAATACTTCCACTCTCTCACCTTTCCATTGCTTGCACCTCCACCTGCTTCTTGCATTTTCTTGAACATTTGTAGTGCCTCCATGGGAATCTCCCCAAAGTCCAGGAGATCATAAACTTGCACAACCTATGTCACTTCTATGGCCCTCTTGGAAACTATCCCCTCCACATAGCACCATCGAAGCTCTTCCTCATACTATTTATCTGATACCATTTCTAAGGAATAAGCAAAGCCTGGGAGAGAAATATTAAACTAGTAATAAAAAAAACACATAAATCATGCACAAATAATTGACATGTGATTTACCTTCGAAAAACCTTACAGTAAAATCCATTCAAATATATCTTTATTACTCTTTCCAATCTATCAAATTGATCATTCACCCCTCATCTCCACGCCAATTAAGGTGGAGTATCCTAATCCTTTTTAAAGGCTTCATTACATGAAATCAAAGGGAAGAATAACATGGACTACAAAGACCATGAGCCGAAACACCACCACTACTAACCTAAAAAAGATTTAGCTCACTCACTCTTTCACTGATTCAAGTTTATCTGACATATTATCCCTTAACAATATTGATAAATACAACATCTCTATCCCGAAACAAATTGACTAGTAAACCTAAATCGCATTTGAAAAATTACAATAAAATTCATAGGGGATTCAAATTAGGCATGTTACACTCTCCAATATAAGCATATGAAAAATTAAATTCAGGTTAATAGATACATAACCAAGTATTCATCTATTAATAAATTAGAATGAAATTAATGCGGAATGAAATTAATGCACAAAGAAATTAAGATATAATATTATTATTTGAAATGAATCTATTAATTGAAACCAACTACACAAAATAAAAATATAGAAATTGTCTTTACTAGGTATCATTAATGGTTAATAGTATAGTACTCAAATTTTATGTACAAAATTGAGCCACGATAGCACACCTGACCACCTAAACCCTCTCAAGTTGGTGGGATGTAAGAAATTCCTCATCCAGTAAGCTTATGATCTTGGGTTTACAACCTTATTCGACCTCTATCCCATGTGGTGCACACGTGCGATTCTTCTTCATGTTTTTCACTGCAGTACAAAGAAAAACATGTGCGATGTGGAAGAGACAAGTCCACATAATCATCAACCTCTTCTTCCTTGTAAATACCTTAGAAGGATTCAACCACACAGACCAGGGAACACATCTCCCCAATCAGACAAGGTTGACTCACCTAGTTCAACCATATCAATGGTCCACAATGAATCAGGTTCCTTTACCATCAGGAAAGTAGGTCATACAATAGACATTTCATTCTTGTTCGAAATTATTTGATAGCTCTACTCCCAACATATCCAACAATATTTGGGATACTAAATCAAGAGTTTCAGTTTAGTTGGCAACTCAAGACTATGCAAAGTTTAACATCTCGCTCAATCCCCACTTAACACTCGATTAGTGGGGACTACAACCAAATATACAACTGTGATCTTACCGAGTTGCTTCACATGCATATTAATGGTTCCTATCCACTGAACATTCCATCATCGAAAATGTCCAATCTACTCAATCACACTTCTTCCTGATCAAGGAATCCTCCGATGGATCAGACAATCATCGAACCCTAACATCCAACGATTAACGATTTATTTGATCTCACACATACTTGGTGTTTAACTGACAACAATACTTCTATAGTGTTATTCCTTCGATATGGATCATGTCATATCCAATGGATTGGATCTCATCAACTCCAACACCAACAGATATATGGCTTCAGTTACTCTCGGACTCTCGACATCAGACATTTCTCATTAGAATCATTGTTTGCCCCATTTTCCCAGGCCTTCTTGAACTCCACTTTCTCAATAGACTAGTTGTACAAGTGAATCAAGGGATCTATAGTCTATATCTCACTACCCCATCCTCCAATAAATTGAAGACTAACATCCTCTCGGAACTCCTCCATTGGAAGTTAACTATTAATTTGTATCCTAAGTTTTCCTAAAGACTACATCTTATGATAGACTTCCTTCTCAACATGGATCTCCAATGAGCAGTCGGGACCCGGTGTCTTCATTGATCAACGATTGTCATTTCTTTTGGGTTTAAATAAGGATTTCAATAGGGTAAAGGATTATTGTTGGAATTTATCATTCCCACGGTCTTTCTATACACATTTTTGCAATGGTTTTAAATAAACTCCCTTAGGCTCTCGACTCACCTCCTTATCAATCAAGAAACCTTCTACCTAGATAACTGAATGAATATTTTATATCTTGAAAAATTTCCATTTCAAAGGATAGAGGAAAACATAGAGTTATAGAATTGTATTGGCCTTCATACATGTTCATCATAGTTACTTCATTTAATAATTAAGACGATATCGTATTACCCCATTTAACTCGAAACTAACAAGCGTTCATCATATTCTGGCTACAATCATGAACAAAATACAATTTACAACCACTAATAAACATTCAAAGGACACATTGGGAGAACACTTAATTGTTCAATGAAACATTCAACTAGCCAACTCATTGAGGGTTACTTCATTTCCACCCAATCATAGGCTATGTTACGCTCTTTTCTCTTCTACAACATTCCATCCATGTTTTGGGTCATGATAGCAGGGACTCCCATGGGTTGACTCAACAAGTCAAGAAATGGATAATGAAGGTTACTCTCCTTCACTCCACTTGAAACAATAGAAATTCCCTCTTGCCACTAAGCCCAGGACTGAGTTTATCAAGTTTCTCCCCAAATGGATTTCCTGTACACAAGTGAGTCCCTTCTCTGCTACATAGTCCCTTGGAAACCTCCCCTTACCAATGTTGGTTTCTTTCTAGGAAGCACCAAATCGTGGCCCTATTTCCTCTAGTATGGATATGGCTCTTCTCTATTTTGGGGTGACCATTCCAGTCTTGGGAAATTTTCCTATTTTCCTCAGGAAAACTTCCAAGTTTATCTCCACTAATAAGTGATCTATGCATGATTTCTATTCTTTTCCATGTATCGCCACTTTCTTGTGAGTTTGGTTAATCCTCTCTGGTTGTAAATATTCTATGTTTTTTTTTGTACATTTGGTATGTCATGTGTATCTCTTGTGTGTGATCCTTTGTTCTCTTACCTCTTCCTCCTTATTTGTTTTCCTTCACTACAACATTCTATTTATTCCTTGGGATGCCCACTAGATTCTATTAAAAGTAAGGTTCCATTTTCAAGATCTTGAATCGAAGGGGAATGTTTTGTGTACTTCTAGCTGACACTGCAACCAACGCTTCACTCTTATGAGTACAAATTTTGAAGACAATTAAAACTACTTGAGCTACTCGATTTGAATTCCATTAACAATCTCCTTGTGTTCAAGGTGAACATAGTACCCATGATACTTTATGCATTCAAGGTTTTGCAGGTGTGAATAGGAGTGTTGAGAAATATTCCTATTTTCTTCACATAAACATCAAAATTCCACCTCACTGGTCCCACTCATGGTATCATGGCTAGTACTATGAGGCTTCCTTCTGAGTCAATTGTCTATTATTTTTATTATAATAAATACAATTACATAGTTCATTATCCACAATACATGAAGTCTTAAAGATGATCATACTCTTGTGATAAAATGGGGTGTTACATTCCCCTCCCCCTTAGGAAACATTCTCCTTGGTGTTTTTAACACCATATACATACAAATTTACAAAAAAAAAAAAAAAATGGGTATGTCGTCCTCCTAGCATCTTTCAGTTCCCATGTGACCTCATTTACTACAAAGTGCTTCCATTGCACCTTGACCTGCACAATAGCCGAGTTCCAAAGCAATGTCTCTTTCATATCCAAGATGCATTGAGGCTTGGGATGAAATTCCCTCTAGTTCCACTTGTATCAGGATCCAATAAATATCATGATTAGCGTCATGAATATACTTCTTTACTAAATATACATTGAACACATTGTGAAATCTAATAGAAGGTGGAAAAGAAAGTATGTATGCCATTGGTCCCACTCTTTCCAAGACATCAAATAGTGCATAATAATGAGGAACTAACTTGGGAGAAGTTCTCATCCTTATGTATATCCTTTAGGGTTTCACCCTCATATACACATGATCTTCCACCTTAAAGTCCTTATGGTTTATTTTTCTATCTTTATATATTTTATGTCTATCCTGGCCTACTTTTAAATTCTACCTTATTCCGATCACTTCCTTCTCCATCTCTCTTAAGAGGTCTGGTTCAAGTCTGATCATATCCACTGGATTGTCCCAACTAATTAGAAATCTACATTTTTTTCTATACAAAACCTCGAATGGGATCTTCTTCAATGATTCTTGATAATATTTGTTGTAACAAATCTCTATGAAGGGTCTGTATTTTTGCCACTATTTGGGTTAATTCATAACATGCATATTTAACATGACTTCCAACACTTGATTTTCCCTTTTGTTTTGTTCATTACTTTGAGGATGGTAAGTCGTACTAAATTTTAGCTGCATTCCCAAGCCTCCAAACACGCCTTTCCATATTTTGTATGTGAATTTCACATCTTTGTCTGAAATAATAGTCTTGGGCATACTGCAAGATACCAGATATATAAAATATGCAGAACAGAAACGAAATGCTAGAAATAACAGAATAACAGTATAATATCCAGCATAATC
>JASDQU010500569.1:2100-14635 GCA_032191745.1 Picea mariana | reverse complement strand
CAAAGTTTCAGAAAAATGATTAGTATGGAATAATATTTTCTTCACATCATATATTTAGTATGTATAAAATCTATGTTTATGTAAATTAATATATTCAAATTTAAATAAATAGAAGTTAGAGTAAATCCATATAACTTTACATGTGTATATAGGGTTTCCTTATATTATAAATGCAAGGGAAAATCAAATCCATGTTCCACACCAAACAATCCTAAATAATATAAATAAAAGTAAAGAAACTCATTTTTCGAAAGATAGGAGTAAAAAAAGAAAATATATCTGATATAAATTATAGATATATGACATAAATGTAACCCTCATTATAGAATCAAGATTATGTAGGTTATTGGGAAAATTATTATGGAAACAAAATTCATACAGGTTAAAGAGAAAGGATTTGAGTAAGAACACTAGTGAGGAGATTTCAGTTAGACATCATATTTTGGATCAATTGAACAAAATAGGGAAACCATGCAGGAGATTGTACAAAACTATTCTTTAGAAAATAAAATTATCTTCCTTGAAGTTATCGTTACAGTCACTAAGAGATAAGTTCAAATATAAATAGAATTTGAATTTACTCCAATGAATCATCATAATTTGGAACCCAATTACTTGTAAGGAGTTTAGCCATAGATTAATTTGGGTGGACCAAGTCCTGCAAATACATTTTACGAAAGTGATTAGTATTTAAGAAAAATTGAATGGGTAAAATGTAGAAGTCAACATACCAGAAATGGCAATAATACTTACTGGTGTGGAGAGAGAGATTTAAAATACTAGGAGGGGCCACGACCAAACATTGTAACCTGGACATAATGGGTTCGATTAATTTGAATGGTATTAAAAAATGGAAAAACAAAATCAAACTAAAAACAAGTGTTTTCCCTGTACCATTTGTCCAAGGAGGTATAATATCATTGAAAAGGTGTCGAAGAAATACACAAATGAATAAGCATGATGGGTTTCCCTTGAAAATCACAGGGACCCGTCATTAATTTTATCCATATGCTTAGCACATACATGGAAAGAAAATAAGGATTGTTTAACAAGAAGAGCATTTATATTTTGTTGAAAGAAAAATAATCCATGGAAACATAAGCAACCATAAATTTATGTTTCCAGTTGTGGATTCATCTTTCACTACAATGCCTGGAAGTACAATATCTTGAACCTATTCCTTATTTACCTATCATTCCTTTCTTTTAGTTATTTTCCAAACCTTTCTATATCTGACATCTTTTCTTTTCTCTGTAGAATTTTCTTCATCTCATTTTATTGCCAATCTTGTAATCTCTGGTACCTAGTCTTTGTTCACCTGTTCTTCCTATTTTCTTATCCATACTTTCTTATATATGATTTCAGTATTCTCTTTCATGGAAGTATAGATCATGCTTCTACAATCACTAGCTATGTGTCCATAGTTATGACATTTGTAACACTCAATTTTACATGCGACCACGTAGGCATGGTCTGCTTGAAAATTTGTTTTATAATCCCTGCAATTTGCAAACTTATGTCCAAAATTAGTACGATAAAAACAATGACCATAAAATAAATTTTCAAACCTGGGAGTGAATGATCTTGTTTGTGGCGTAGTCCTTCTGAATTTTTTCCTTAATTGATCATGATCATGATTGAAGCTTCTTTCTGGCTTGAACATGGATGGTATTCTTGAATATGTATCTTCAATAGTTTTCTTAGATTCTGGTTGACCTTCCTTTCAGTACTTCTGCATAACTCTTTCTATTTTATTCATTCTTATTTTCTAGCAACATAGAGTGTTTCTGTTCATTCTCTACAACTGATGTGGATGCTTCTGTCTCTTCAATGTTCTTGTTGAGATTGACGATTCTGACTCTTAGTGTGACAGCTTCTTCTTCAAGATTCTCAAACTCTTCTTCTTTCTTCATTATCTGAGACTTCATGACCTCTTATGTTCTCTTTGCTTTTTCAATTTGGATTTTCAATGTAATTATTTCTTCATCTAGTCTTATCTCTTCTTGACCAAACTCTTCCTCAAGTTGGTTCAAGTCATTGGTTCTTTCCTTGAGAGGATCCATCAGTATCTTTTCTCTCTTTTCTACTTCTTCCTTTTGTGATGTTATGTTGTCTTCTAAACATTTCTTTTGATATTCTATAGTTTCTTCAATTATTGTGGCCTCTTCTAGTTGAGCTATTAAATTCTTGATGACCTGTTGATCTATTTCAAAACCTTGAACACTTTTCTTTTGCTTCATAAATTATTTCCTGGATGACTTTTTTTCTTCTCTTTATTTCCTTAGATATTTAATTGCACTGATCAATTTTTGTCTGTAATCAACTTTTGCTTCATCATACTCTTCCTCTTCTGAATCTGTCTAACATGATGACCATCTTTCTTCTTGTTCTGTATCTGCATCTTCTTTGGCATTTTCTGAATCTGCGATGGGTGAAGAATATATGTCATGTAACTTATCCCAAATTTCTTTTGTTGACGAACCTTTACCAAACTTTTCTCTTACCGGTTTAGGTAATCCTTCCCAGATGAAATCCATTGATATTTTGTTATTCTTCTTCAATTCCTTCCTGGATGCAGTCTTTTCCCTTTTTGAACTATCATATCTTGTAACAACTGATAGCCAAACATAATGTCCCTGTGCTTGTAAAAATATTTTTTTCCTTCTCCTCCACATCTCATACTTAAAACCATTTTGACCATTAAACATTGGTACTCCATTCTCAGAATAATCCATGATTTCCTTCCAATGGTTAAATTGTTTCCGGAAGGAACCTCGCTCTAATACCAATTGTTGGATTACTGAGAGGGGAGGTGAATAAGTAATAGAGAAATTTAATCATTTTTAACCATATAATCCAAGTGTTATATCAATGTAGCATTATCATCCAATAACTGCATAGTATATAAGCAATGAACAAATGAACAATCATACACATACACAATACACCAATGTTTTACTTGGAAACCCAAAGAGGGAGAAAACCACAGAATATTTTTTCTTATATGTCTTGAAGAATTACATTCATTGGAAGCACCAAATTCCTTTTTTTTCCAGATGCAACTGGAAGGAGGCTCCAACCCCTTAGTTTATCAAGCTACAACTTGAGGGAAGATCCAACTCCCCAGTTATCTGGTTACAACTAGAAGGAGGCTACAACCCCCTATGTTCTTCGGCTACAACTGGAAGGTGGATACAACCACCTGTCCTTTCCCTGTCCAACCGCCCTGACGTATAAGTAGAATTATGGAACCATTGTCACACAATCATTGTGAGATATATTGTTGTAAACCTGTACCAATCAACTTGCACCAAACAACCTATACCAATAACCTTAACCATGGATCAACCTGTAATCAACATGTACCATAAACAAGTGAATCAACCATGCACCAACCTGTATCAACCAACCTGTAATAAACATGTACCATAAATAAGTGCATCAACCATGCACCAACCTGTACCTCAACTTGTACCATGAACAAGTGCATCAACCATGCACCAAACCTGTACAAATAACCTGTCACAATAAACTATCACAACAACTTGTCCAAAAAACCTATCACAGCAACTTTTCTAATCAATTTTATCAAGCAAATCATATCTACTCACCAAGATCAATCATCAAGAACAATATGTTCTTCTAATAATACAAGTATGCTACATCATCCATAAACCATGTGTCAACAATACTACTAACAAGTGCCTCCAACCATGTACCAAGTATGTACAAATAAGGAATTAACTACTCATAAGCTATGACTCATCAAATATGACTCATCAATATGTACCAACATCATCAACTATACACCTCATGTGTTTGCCAACTCATCAACTACTTGTCTCAACCTTGTACTCGACATGTACCTCAACCAAAATTCCTCATCAATTTTATCATCCAAGTCTGATTTGTAACTCTGTAATAGACTTGGTGTATATGATCACATTTCTTCAAACCTTCCTTAACTTTAACAACAAAAGACTAGCATTTTCATCAAACTTTTCTTTATTCTCACATGCCTAGTTTTGGATTAGTCAACAACCCTAACTTGAAATAATCATAAATTTGTACCTGTAATGAATAAATATATGAAACTAATACACAATGTTCTTCAACTCGTTTTATGCAATTCTTCTAGGTTTCACTACTTGGAACCTCTTAGAAAGGAGTTATAGAAAGAATGGCATACCTTGTTGAATTGTGTCTTATTCTAGAGAGTGACCTTGTAGAGCATATCCCCGCATGGAATATTTCTTGAATCGATCTAAAATTGTTACAAAAAATACTTTGGATTGTACTCTAACCAACACATTTGGTCATACTAAATTTGGATCTTTTATTAAGAAGTTATGATGTTTTTACCCGAAACACTTGTTTTAAACTAGTTTAGGGACTAGCAACAAACCCTATTTTCCATGGAGTGTAACTCCAAAAATACAATGACCCACAAGCTAAATTTATTACCACAGATACTTGGATATTTGTACTCAATGGAATAGCGATTTCATGGTCTGAATCGTTCTAAAAAAAATGTTATTGTGAAAATGGTGAGATGACCTGTAAATAACATACCTTAGAAAGCATCATCAAAATAATTTATCCTTCCTTGAATTTCGGCCTTCTTTTCTTCACCTTCCCTCAAAAATTGGGATTAGATGTCCTTTGTTTACCTAAGACACCTATAGGTATTCAATATTCTCAATTGTGTCTAAAATGAGAGAGCCTTGCCTCTTATTTATATTCTCCAAGTAGCTTCCTTAAAAACATATTCTAGGTCACTTTTCCCACTTTCCTTATTTTAGGGTTAACCCACTTCTAATTTCTCCATTAAATTTATTATTGAAATAATTTATTTTGTATTCACTTTGAATTATAATGAAATCATCACTTCACTTTATTATTTACCTTTTAAAATCTCTTAAACCACTTTGACTACTTTGACCTTTTGGGGCTTCTAGATGACATATGAGGTTCCTCCAACTTCGGAAGGCCATAACTCTCAAACCGTGTGGAGTTCTGTGACATTACACATACCACCAGAAATGGAATGACATGTACTATCCATATAGAATATTATTACATGAAAATATATCAAAACTCATACCGTTATCCATCAAAAAAACTTGGGTCCATTACCTAAACCTGGGTTCTCCAACTTTTCATGGCCATAACTCTCTAACCGTGAGGATTTATGTGGCGTTCCACATACCACCGGAAATTGCATGACAAGCACTATCCATATAGGATAGTTTCACTAAAAAATTCATTGAGCTTCATCTCATTATTCCACAAATAAGCATGGGTTCTCTAACCATACTTCTAGGATAACTCAATCCACAAAGCATCTTCCTGTGAGGGATTTCACCATAAGGGGACCACTTTAGAGTTCAACCATTTGTACTTATTATCAACCATGGCAAGAAAATAATGAGTCATCTTTACATCAAACAAAATTGGGTCCATTACCCAAAACTTTGTGCTACTAGAATTCGCTACCGTACTTTCTCCAAGGGTTGACATCAATCACTAAGGGTTGAAATCAATCTACAATATCACTCTCCAATAGTTGGCATCAATGAAAACCAAAAATCCATACCACATATCCATCAACCTAAGCCAACTGTCTGACAAATATACATAGACTTATGGAGGGATATCTTTATCCACCTCATCACTCATCATGATCAATATCATAACATGGAATATAAGAGGGCTCAATGGAAGCTCCAAGCAGAGGACTCTTCAATACTGTATTCCTACTTAGAATCCATAAATTCTCCTATTACAGAAAACAAAATGTGTCGGAGAAGAAGCTAAGGACATTTTTTTACATTGTTGGAGAGTAAGTGATTCCATTCACACATACTCTAATAGTGAGGAAAGAGGCCTGACAATCTTGCAGAACCCATCTACAGTCATAATAGATCAACCCTTTTCCATGGTTGGCACGCTTATGTCTCACTTCAAAGTCATAGGGCCAACCAAAGAAGGCATGATAACAAACGCGTATGAGTCCCAAAGGGCTCATGACAAAGAATTGTTTTTGAGGAAAATATCCATTATCAAATCACTGTTGGTTTCGTCAAATTGGTTGTTGGGTGGTGATTTCAATATCATCCTAACACTGGAGGAAAATATAAGAGGTGCCAAGAGGCTGGATAAAGATAGTGGTAAGTTCTAAGTCCTCATAGATCAATTTTATTTAATAGATATAGAAACGAAAAATGGTATCCTCACCTAGTCCAATCAAATATCTGGGCATCAGCATGTGTCTTGCAGATTAGATCATTTCCTCGTCTCATAAACCCTGTTGTTGGAGGATCCAATCATTGAAGCCAACATCCTCCCAAAACCAATCTCAGATCACTTGCCATTATTGCTCTCTCTTGATACCAGATCCGTGCCCAAATTCAAACCCTTCTGATTTGAGAAGTTATGTCTCACTCACCCAGACTTTAAAAATATTTCAAAATATTGGTGGGCACAATAAGGAATAGACCACGACACATGCATGTACAAATTCTAGCAACATATCAAAAACTTTAAAGCACAACTGAAGAGTTGGAATAAGAATTTATTTGGGAACATTCTACAAAGAGTGCAGGAAGTTGAGAAACGCCTGGAAACATTGCAAAATATATTCATTTCTGGGGACAAAAGGACCTCCTTAATGAGGGAAGAGGAGGAAATCAAGGAAGAACTAGAAGAGAGAAAGGAATAGGAGGAAATACTCTGGAGGAATAAATCCAAAGTACAGTGGCTTAAAGAGGGAAAAAAGAACATCAATTTCTTTTATAGATCCATGGTGGATCGAAGATACATCAACATAATCACTCAAATGGAGGATGATCATGGGAACCCCACTAGGGACCATGACAACATAGCAGAGGAACTGACCAATGACTACAAATATCTCCTAATAGAACCCATCGAAGACAGAATGCCCGTGATCCGCAAGATCACTATGAATATACACTCCCTAGTCATACATGAAAAGAATGAATCCCTGACAAGGCCCATCACCCAAGAGGAGGTGGATCAAGCAGTCAAAGAAATGGGCCCAGGTAGAGCTTCAGGTCTATATGGTTTCATGACAAACTTCTTCCATTATTGTTGGCCAATGATCAGAGAGGAAGTCTGGCAAGTGGTAGAGGAATCAAAAACTTTAGGGAAATTTCTCTCAACCTTCAATGCCACTTTCCTCACTCTCATCCCAAAGGAATAAATGGTAAGGCATCCTAAGAAATTTAGACCGATATCACTATGCAATGTTATCTACAAAATTATCACTGAAGTCATTTCCATGCGCCTGAAACCAATATTGTCATACAACATCTCCAAAGAGAAAGTTGGCTATGTGGAAGGAAGGAAAATCATGGACAGTGTCATCCTAGCCCATGAACTCATCCACTTGTTGAAAACAAGAAGGACTCACGATATGGTCATCAAACTCGACCTTTCCAAATATTTTGACAGAATCAACTGGAAATACATGCGCTCCCTCCTTGAAGCCTTTGGCTTCGAAAATAACTACGCGAATTGGATCATGCGGCTTACTTCCTCAAATTTCTTATCTATATTAGTCATTGGAGTACCCTCCCAACCTTTCTCTCCCTCCAGAGGTATTCGAAAAGGGTATCCCCTCTCCCCCTTCCTCTTTGTTATATTGGAGGAAGGACTCAGGTGCTACCCCAAAACCTTAGTTGACGAAGGCTCCCTTAAGGGCCTACCTATTTACAACATCCATCTTGCCCCCTCATCTAGGGGATACCCTTCTGATGAACACACCAATAGTCCAGGAAGTCACTAAGCTCAAATCAATCCTAACAGACTTTGTTGAAGCTTCAAGAATGGCCTTAAACCTTGATAAGTCACATATTTGTTTCTTCAAGACCCCACTGGATATTCAAAACTACATCTCATGGCTTCTGGGTATCCCCAAGAGTTCCCTTCCATCAAATTATCCAGGAATTCCCCTCATGGGGGTTGTCACTCATAATATATCTTGGGACAACCTACTGCTCTCCATCTCCAACAGGTTCAATAACTGGACCTTTAGATCACTTAACCTTGCAACCCGTCTGCTTATTTTAAAATGTGTTCTCCAAGATCTACCAAATTACCTCTTCACTACTCTAGCATCACCCCAGTCAGTCATTAGGGCCATTAGAAACATCTAACACAACGTCCTGTGGCATGGGTATCACCTCGACAAAAAATGACCGTTGGTAGGATGGAACAAAATATGTAGGCCCAAATCCTTATGGGGACTAGGGATCAGAGATCTAGGAAAACTCAACTAAGTAATGAGGGGAAAAATTTGTTGGCATTATCTCAAGCACCTCACAGAACTCTGCGAAAAAATATGAAAAAGAAAATATGAACCCACCACCAGAGAAGAGAAACTAATTAGATTCAACGATCGAGTTCAGGGATCTAATGTTTGGAACTCGACCTAGAATAATCGAATTCTCATACAGAAGCATTATTTCTGGGAGATCAAGAATGGGGAACACTCCCTGTTCAACAACCACCTCTAACAAATATTGAAGACCTCCTCCCTCTACATCAACAAATGGAATTTGGGGACTCCCTGCATGTAAAGGATATATGGAAAGAAAATGATCGACATCAACCCTGGCACAACTCGAATACTGAACCTAATGATCTATACCTTGAGAAGGAGCTAGACCTACAGGCTTGGAGAGATTGTGAAAATCAGAGGAAAATACACATCAGGTAAGGACCATACATACTCATATGGGGGCACTCCACCGCAAGAAGTTTCTCAGTCAAAGAAGCTTATCATCTTCAGGAAAACTAGCAGGAGAAACCAAGAGAGAACATCTGGGGAAAGAAATGGAATCCAAAATTATGGTGCAACGTGTTAATATTCCTCTGGCTTATTGTCCAAAACTGCATACCTACTTGGGACAATCTTCAAAAATGTAGGTTTTTTGGCCCTTCAATATATCCCCTCTGTCATCAACATGAAGAAATGATGGAGCACTTGTTTAAACTCTACAACCACAATGAGATCATTTGGGCTATGGGATCATAATTAATGCATTGCTCCAATATAAATTGAGCTAACATCATAAGAAAAGTGGAGAATTGGGACTTGATTTCCTACCAAAATCCCATCTTGTATCGCATCTAGCAGCTATTACTTGGATTCACAGTTTGGAAAATCTAGAAAGAGAGAAACAAAAGGATTTTTCTCTCCATGTCCTTGCCCCCTCTTTTAACCTAGAAAAGAATTATGAACTTGAGTTGGGAAACGATTAGCGTTGGGCAATGGACCTAGGAGGACCTTAAATGAAATCCTGGATAAAGTCATATCCTACAAGCATGACAACTTAACCTCACTAATGGAAAAAATATTACTAGTATCACTAAGACCAGTATCATCTCGAGCTCACGGTCCCCCCGTCCCCTTGTTTTTAGTAAATTGAACTTTGATGTCGCTTCAAAATGGAATCTAGGACCGACGAGTTTCAAAGTGGTCCTACGAGACGAGGAGGGAAAAAATATACATTACGAAGCAGGCTGTCTGGGACTCAACACAAATAATGTAACAAAAATCTGGAGCCTTCTCAGAGGGGTCAAGATAGCAACAAATCACGACTTATATCAGTTGATTGTGGAGAGAGATTCCTAGATCATCATCCATCTTATCACTAAAATCATTCATGGATCACACGCTTTAGACATATCATCCAGTTGGAGACTCTAAGGATTGTTGGAAGATTTTAAATCCCTATTACATCCCAATATCACCCTTATTCCCTCCCATGTGAAAAGAGATTCTAAAAAAATAGTTGATTTCCTGGAAAACGAGGGAGTCAATTCTATGGATAAGCTAATTCATTGGCATGCACATACCTCTCCATAGACCAGGCTATCAAACCATTGTCTGGACCTTTCCAGAAAAGATTATCTGGTCCCGGATGGGGTGCTACATAACGATGGGAGGCCACGCATCTCGCCAAGGACTCCAGCCATAAATATGGCCTACCATCGCCCTTCACCTCAGTCTTGAATGTGCGACCATTATTATTTCTATAGAATGGGAGGACAACTCCCTCGAGTTTTTTTAATGGTGACAATGAGCATTAATTGCAGGAGATAGGTGCATATAGTGGTCATGTCCACCCAGTGGTTATCTCTCCTACTGGGCTTGGGTTGGCATTATTTCTCCTTAGATCTCTGCCACCCTGCTTGCTCTGAGAACAAGACTACCGCGCAATGGGTTTTCCTGGCATCTCTTCAGCGAATTCTTATCCCTCCTGGCTTAGCCATGTCGAGGGAGAGGGGAAAGTTAAGGCACAGACCAACCTGGTATAGCTATGCCTCCCGACATAAACGATTGTAGCAGATGGAAAGAGCCATGTCCATTTCCAGGACTCAACGGTTGGCGAAGAAAAGGACATCATCAATGGCCTACGTCGAGGAGGTGATTTCAGAGGAACCTATTCAAGTTCCACCAGAATCTATCCTCTTAAGGGTCCCAAATGACTTACAGTTCCCTAGACTCACCACAACTAGCACAAGTGCCAAGGATTCCATGGAAGGCGCCACCTGCATAGTCGAGGAGGAATTCCCAGATAAATTCCTCCACAAAGCTTCAATCATTTCAATCTAGGACAACATGATCAACAAAGTTGAGGTAGAGATAAATGTGGTCAAGGAAGGAGACATGGGAACCATGCAGGGGAACCACCTGGTCTTGGCACTTCCATCGCTAACTGCAATTCTTGACTTTTACCCAGCTCCTCCTCCTCTCTTTAGTCCGAAGCAGCTAGAGCTCATCTTTGACCTCAGGAGCCAATTGGCGGACTAGCTCCATCGGGACACCCTCATGAGTCAGCGGATCAACATGCTATTTAACACATTCGTGAATCCATCGGTAACTCAACGTTGCTTGACTTGTGGGAAGCCTTTCATGCTCTAGCCTAGTGATGTCCCTCTCACCGGAGCTCTGAACGACATACCCCTAGGTACCAATGATTAATTTCAGGTTCTTCACAACTAGTACTTTGCACAATTCTTTCCCAACTCTCTGTACTAGGAAGATGCAAAATTATGTTCTTTTTTATTTTTTCAGTTGCTTGTTTGCTTTAGATTCCTAGAACATAATTGTAAGGACAAACATCTACCACGTGCTCTGGTTTCCAATTGGCAGAGCAGATGGAAGAGAGATTTTTTGGCTAAAAGTATAATAGTTTGCCACCTGTTCCAGTTTCTGCTAGTTTGGCAGAACATGTGGTAGACTAATGACATGTGGCTTTTTTGTATCATAACAACACAACAATAGGAAATCCCCCCTTTTTTATTTACAAAAAAGAAAATATTTACCAAACAATGCCACTTTTCCAAAAATTTTTAGAGCAAAATGTGGATAAAAAGAATGTTAAAAAGCAAGATTGATATAGCCATGTTTGCCTTTGGTTTAATTGAAAAACAAATTCCTTTTTTTGTCGCATCTTCAATCGAGCACCTATAGATGTGGAATATGAAGGAATATATGTATTAGGTTCTCATGTTTACCAACTTCCTAAGTTTAATAGGGATGGTTTTGTAGTGTCTTATTCCCTTATAAAATAATATTCTCATGGTATTGTATTTTAATAAAAAAAAATTAGAAAATTAGTTAATGTTGATCTTGATTTGGGAAAATATTTTAATTCTTATTAGGGTTCTAAGTTGAACAATAATCATTGTATAAATTATAGTGTGGCTATTTATTATCTATATTCCAATGCATGTTTCTTTTAGTTGATTCTTTACCAATACTCACTACATTACCACTTTCTCCCTTTTTATTCTTGAAATTTAATTGCAAAAGACAAAATAATGAAATTGTTTAATTTATAATTTTTCTTCTCCAAATTAAACAAAATCCCTAAGAATGTATTACCATCATGAAAAAAAATTGTAAGGAAAATATAATCATGCCYTAAAAGTTAYGTCAAAATCTTATCAAATTTACTGTGGGAAGAAACATATAAAATTATTTTAAAATAATGATACAAAACAAATAATGTGGATGGGAAATGTTGGGTTATATATATTTGCTAATGTATATGGGCTACTATGAAAAATAATTACTATCATTGTTGGAGGAGTTGCAAAGTGACATAAAAGTGACAATTGAATCAAAGTACAATTAATCTTGCATTGTTATCTTAATTTTTTTTTAGGATTGCAAAGTGACATAAAAGTGACAATTGAATCAAAGTACAATTAAGCTTGCATTGTTATCTTAATCTTTTTTAAGAATTGTATAATTTATAATTAAATATTTCCAATTAATAATGATTGTGTTGATATATTATTTGGTGTAGATCCATGTTAACCTGGGATGAAATAAGCAGGATTAGAAAAAATAAAAACTTAATTATCTAAGTGTTCAAAATATTCATGATTAATATCTATATATTTATTTTATTGTAAAAATATATAATTATTATGGTGATAGTTTTTATTTTTTATTATTATGATCAACTACCTTTTCTCAAAGATTTCAATATTT
>JASDQU010500568.1:78341-97592 GCA_032191745.1 Picea mariana | reverse complement strand
TGAAGGGCTTGATTCTGTATGACAGGCGACATTGTTGATTGTCGTAACGATCGCTTCCTTTGCAGAGCCATCCAATGGTGTAGGGTTGTGGGTGTGACATTGTTGGCAAGGATAGCCACTTGATGACCTCTGCTGAGATGAGTTTCTTTTGGATACAAATATCAATGAGGAAGTGCAGTGGGGTGCCTTTCACGCACATCTATGAATGAAAGAGGTAGTCCCCTTCCTCTGGCTCATCTGGTTCACTAGGATGGATCTTGGTGGTAGCAATAGTGGCACTAGGTTCCACGTCAATGATCTGTCTCCTCCTTTCTAGTTATGAGTCAGATTCAGAACCCACATTTGATTTAGAGGCTTTCACCTCAGCCACTGGTGACTTCTTTGAGAGACAATCAATAGTGTTATTCCAGGGGCTCATGGAAATCGCACCACTTCCCAGTATCTTTATTTGTCTTTCTAGTGTCCTTATTTTCTTGTGGCTTAGCATGGTTGTCCTGAGGTTGTCCATATTTTCTTTGTCCTTTTTTTTGTGGGTTGGGACTGCCCTTTTTTTTCTATGAGGGGTTTCCAAGCCCAAATTGTCGTTTCTTTTGTTTAAGCTTCTGCTTGATTTTGACGACATATCTATATGATGCACCTGAGGAAAAGATGTCTAGAAACTCCATTTTGGCATGGATGTATCTATGTAGAACACTGCGATAATTGAGCACCATATGTCACTCAGAATATTTGATACCCAGTTTGGTTCACAAGGTATGGAAGATATTTGTGAACTATGGCACTGCTTGCTCTCTTTCTTGTTGCAGTGTGGTCCATTTTGTATACAAGCCATCGTAACTTCTGACAGGGTAGTATTTTTCCTTAATAACATCCCTTAAGGACTCCTAGGTGAGTGTGACTATAAATAATGAGGGTTCCTTTGTTTCCTTTTTCTCACAGAAATTTNCCAATATTTGACATGGGGAATGACTTTGAGGAGCGCAAAAGTAATCTTTTCTCTATTCAAAAAGTTATGGATAGAACAATACCCTTCTAGTAGATTCAACCATTTGTCTACAACATCTTCATCTATATAACCTTCAAATATAGGAATATCAAAGTTGATTTGTACCTTGAAGCGGGTGGCACCTCCGCTCTAGGAAGATGCGTCGCATGTTGGTAGCCACCAAAGGATTTCCGTAAAACTATCCATCATCTCATTCCTCTATTGCTTGAGTTCTTCCTCGAGAATTTTTTTTAAAGGATCTCCTATCCCGTCATATTTATATTCTCCCTCCATGAGAGGTCACTTGGGAATGTGAGAGATTTTTTCCTCAAGAGAAACAAGCTATATACCCAATTCTTTGTACCTTGACCTCGTCAAGGACATGCATTAAGAACGATAAGGAGAAACCTCACTCTGATACCACTGATCTGGATTTTATGAGAATAATGAAATGAATATATATTATTATTATGCTTAACATAGAAGAACAAGGAACAATAACAAAGATATAGTAAAAATGGCTTCTATTCAATAAGGAAGTATGTTGCAACTATAAAATGTAGACTGAAACAAGCTTGCTACAATGGTGGCGGCTTATCTTTGAGAATAGATGTGACGGTTGCGCTCATTCGCAAGAATATTGTTACAATGAGTCTCTCCAAGATTTTTTACAATAAATAGGAATTCTAAAACCCTAGACATCCAAAAACCTAACCCTAGGAGATGAAGCACCAAAAGCCATGTGGGTCCTGTTGGGGTAAGTTAGTACATCAACTTCCTGGGGTCATAACTTTTGCATACGATCTCCGTTTTAGGCACACAATAGCTCGTTGGAAATTTCTATCCAAGGAATACACATGTTTCCATTAAACTTTAACTTTGTCAACAATCTAACTATGGTGAGCCCTAAAAACGTTGTTTAGGGCCTCAAAATGACCCTGGAAGTCGGGGACTTGAAAACTAAGAAAAAATTGCTAAACTAGAAAGCTGCCAAAATAATCTAGTTGGAATATGTGGGAGGCCACCAACATCCATCTGGATCAGTATGTTAGTATGAAACCAAATTCACAAAACATCCATGCATTGGAAATAAACAAAAGAAAGCATAAATATAACAAGTATTGGCACAAATAGAAATTAAACATGGAAGAATTTCATAATAATGGAAAAGACCAAGTCGATAATGGCATAGAGGATTTGATATGAATTATATTGAGAATTAAAAGAAACATACACACCAATATAGCAGAGAGTACAATAATATTGTAAAACCCAACATCCATTAATGAATAAAACAGTTGAATATTGTAGAACACAAACTAGCTAGAATGGTGGTACCTTATCTCTGAAGAAGAAGAGATATTGGTTATGCTCATTTCTAAAAAGATAATACAATGGGCCACAAGAATGGCATTTTAACATAAATTATGAACTATAGAGGTACAAAACTCTAACCCTATGAGGTAAAGAGCCAAAAGTTTTGCGGGCCCCAACGATGTTAGTTAATGCCTAACTTCCCAAAGGTGCAACGTTTGCATACAATCTCTACTTGGGGAGTTTAGTAGCTCATTGGATAATATACTTGAGAAGTACAATTATTAGTAGGGATTTGGAATTACCATTGTTAGTGCTATATTTTTCTCTCCATTAATTGAGGATTTGATGAAGTGGCCAGTCCGAGATTAAACAAATTAGTGGAAGAAGGGCAAGCTTCAAGAGCCTCTCATCTAAAACTTCCAAATTTTCCGAAGGCAGAAATAAGAAACATCAAGAAAATCCATGCATTTTCTCATATAAGGTAATTTTCAAGCCCTCAGTTGCTTATCGAGGGTCAAAAGGGGCTTATTGCACCCCAAAAGAGCTTAAGCGCAAATAACCTAGGGGGTCTTATCTCAAGACCTCAACCTAAAATTCAAGCACTAACAAATTTTTGGACCCCGGAAGATTGACGACTCTCATACATTGTCAGAATCCCTCTAGAAACCATAAATCAATAGTCATTAGAGTCGCTTTGTTGGAGTCGCATATGGATACAAACCTCAATTGATCTAAGGTTTCACTCTTGATGGGCGGTCCATAATTTATCTCGGGCCTTTTTTCCAAGGGGATCAATCAACAAATCATATCTCATTGCACCATCAATCATTCTTAGAGAGACTAACAATTCATATTGGATCCATACCCCTAGGGCCTCTATTCAGTGTTACACGTGACCCACTATTAGACCATTGTCAAAGTCAATCAGAAGCTACCACATGGACATGTGGAACCTGCCACATACATAGGTAAAATACTAAATATGGGTGACATGTGTCACCTTGGCCTATCATGTCGGTGTCATTTTTTCCCAATAGAAAGTTGCCACTTTTCTAAGATGGTGTCAATGTGATAATGTTCATGCCTTAGTTGATTTTTTTCAACCACGACAAGATCAAAAAATCTCATTTGATCTCTTGTTACTCTAATTGATAATCCATATCCGATCTTATCTATAGCTCTATATCGACAGTCATCAGAGTTCCTTCGTCAGAGTTCCTCATGGGTTCTGGATCTGGAGAGCTCTTATGGGAGTAGCTCCAAAGGATGGTCCAAATTTGGTAAAGGAGAGTGATATCAATGGTCCAAGGTCCATCATAGTTTCTCTCTTATGATCCTGATGACATATGCCCCCGGTGATGTATTGATGAATCCACTGCTACCAGGGCATCTTTCAGACCAATCAGAAGTTTCCACGTGGACATGTGGAACCTATTGCATACACAGGTAAATGTCTCGAAATTAGGTGACACATGTCCCATCTGTCTGGCACATCAATGCCAGTGGGGCCAGTGAGAAATTTCCACATTTCTACAATGATTTCATCATAATATTGTTTATTCCTTAGTAATTTGTGGCTCTGATCGAGCCTATATCGATGACTCTCATGCATCTTCTAACTTCCTTGTGCAATTCCAAATAAATGGTTGAGATTTACTCTCAGAGTTCACTTGTCAAAGTCATTTTAAAAGAGCAGACCCAGAACACTCTGATGTGCACCTCCAATGGACGTTATCTAATCCTCTCAGCCATATGTGACATCATATTTCTAGTAGAGCACTATTAGAGCCAATAAATGACCGCCATGTGGATAGGTGGAACCCACCAAAGACACCCCAAATCATATCAAATATGGGTGGCATGTTTCATGTCTCCCTGCCACATCAGCATCAGTGTAGACCAGTGAGAAGGTGCCACATGTCAAGGATGAAATCATCATGACGATCTCTTCCTTATACAATTTTGGGTTCTTGATTGATCCATATCAAAGTCTCTCATGTGTCATCGAGCTTCATCTTGCACCTCTAGATCAATGGATGATATTCAAGCTCGAAGTCCCCTCATCAGAGTTCTATTTAAAGCTCAAAACTCAATTACTCTGATGGGCACACCGATGGAAAACCCATATCTACTCTTAGACCTCCTGCAAGCAGAATTGATCAACAATCCATATCTAGTCACACGCCCTCTTTCAAATCAAGGGTCAAGATTGATCGATCTACAAATAACGTGTCAAGCCTAAAATGTCTTAGATCAATGACCCAGATGACTCTCCGAGGTTGATATGATGGTTGCTAAGTTTTCACCTTTGCAGACCTTGATTTCTCTGATGGGTGACCTCAATGAATGGATGCGATTACTTGTCAATACTAATCCGACAATGGTTGAGTTTAGCGATTGTTGCAAATTTGATTTCGAGCATCTATCCACCTAAAACAATGATTACAGGCATTCTAAGGGGGGAAATGAAAACAATGTTTTGGCTGGAAAATCTCCAGCTACTCTATGATCTTAGCATAACATATTCCAACAAGTGAAAGCATTTTTTATGATTTCACCAGGGGGAAACCATTCAAAAATTAAGAAGCAGTAAACTGTTTCAAGAAGTTGTAAAGGATTTCAAGAAGCAGTTTTAGGGCATGAGTGAGAAAAAAAAGACAATGAAGGAACTCATTGTTAGGGTTGGCACTTTGGGAAGTTAAACATTTTCTTGTAACCATAGTTGCTCGACCACATAGATATCTTAGGCACAGTCAGTTGATAAATGTAGCAAGAAACTAGAGATTCATCCCCTTTGTTTAAGTTTCATTTTTTAATTCCTCATTTTGTTGTATATGTGTTCTTGTAAAGAGTCTGCTCCCATTCTTTCTTTTCTTGTATAATATATGATTTATAAAAGCTTAGGAAATAGCTCATTCCTCATATTTAGTGTTACTATATGATGTTTGGTTATGATATAGAAGTGATTTCCTCTAAATATATGACCAATTCTTGTCATTTATTTGTGCATTTAAATGATATGAAGAGGGTACCTCCATATATTTGAGTGTATGAAGGTATTAAATATTTGAAGCATATTTATTTATTTGTTTACACTTGTTAGAGATTTTGAACCCTTAATTTCTCAACACATTATTCATTTCACTTAGGCTACATAATTCTTTTTGAGCAATGTCCTATATGTCTATTTTGTTCTTTCCTCTAATCCACCATTTCATCTCCATTTTAAGATTGATTGTCTGAAATACTTGTAGACATAAGCTATGATAGTTGAGATCATTTGTCAGCTAATATGATATTGTTTGAGGTCTTATAGTTTCAAAAGCGAAAGAGAGAGAGAGAGGAAAAAACGTCCCAAATATTGCACAGTTATTTTATTGCAAATATATCCTTAAGATTCATCCTAATTCTTCGCCCCTAGGGTGCCTCAGAATCGTTCCAAAAATATCCTATAACATCTCGAGTGATAACATCTAAAATGGCGTCATTGTGAGTAATGTAAGTTGAATAAATATTCCCTAGGGATACAACATTGTAAGTTCTGAGACTTGATGGTGAATATGCCTCAAGAAATTGGTTATTAACCTTTCACCTGGAAACTCCATAGAAGGATAATCTGGCCTCTACTAGAAGACATACCAAAATCCACCCTGATTTCAGTCAAGTTTCAATATATTCAGATCTAGAAAATCTTTTCACTTGGAGAAATGTTAGAGAACATCAGATCTCATCTTTTTCAGGTAATCCTTATATATAAATATTTCCTTTTGATGTTCATCAAAGTATTGAATCCATAAATATGATGGATATATCTGAAGATTCACTTTCTTCAGTAAAATATACACCAGAACCTTTGATAGATCTTCAAAATTCTCCTTTAGAATTTAGCCCAGAATTTAATTCTCATCATCAATCCTTTTTGAAAATTCTCATCCCTTCTCTATCCTTTGAATCCCATAACATCATTTTACAAAATCTCATGGCTAGATTAGGTGGAGGAATACCTGGGAGAAATCAACCTCCTCCCCCACCACCCACAAATCCTTGGGTCACTTCTAGATTTTCCCTATTGAATCTTCCCCAAATTACCCATGACCTCCCTGAGAATTACTTGAAATATCTACCAAAATTTGATGAGGATAAAACTAACTCAGCTGAAGAGCATATGATTGCTTTTCATGAATTTATAGATGACCAGTTTGTAGATCATGACAATGTCTTAATGAGCCTATTTTTCCAAACTCTGGGGGGAGATATTAGAAAATGGTTCATAGAACTGCTCGTTGCTTCAATTGATAGTTTTTTAAATATATAAGATTCCTTAATGAGGCAGTGGGGTGAGAAAAGGGATAGCCTATACTACTTGAATGAATTTATCTCACTCAATAAAATATCCAATGAAACTATCGATGATTTCAATAGGAGGTTTAATAATCTCTATAACAAGATATCTGCAAATATAAATCCATCACAACTAGTAGATAAAGTGACATACATGGGGCATTTGATGTTGATTTTTCCATGACTTTGAGATAAAGGTCCCTAACCCTGCTAGTAATGCAAGATGATGCAATAGACATATAAGGACACATGATTGCATTAGGCAAGATGAAAAAAAATAGTTTTAGGAAGAAAAGAAAAAAGGTCAGGGAAGATTGTGGTACTTCTAATCCAAGTAGAGAACCCCAAGAACAAAAGATGGATGAGATGTCAAGGATGATCAAGAATATGACAAACAAAATGTCCAGATTTGAGATAGAGCATAGAAATATAGACATATTCCCCTAAGAAGGAGGCATAAGGAATCCTAACCCAAATCATTTCAGAAGACCTCCAAATCCACAGCCCATGAGAAGGGAGAGAAGAAATGAATAAAATCCCATTCAACCCCCTATAAAAACCAACAATGATAACAACTTTATTGAAGAAGTAGTGGATGATATCTATGATGAATACATAGAATAAATCCACCTACTTCAAGATGATAATGATGTCATACATCTAACTCAAGATGACTATGAAGGGTCAGTAAATCCTAGGAAATTGGTCCTTGATCCTCGACACAACAAAGGAGCTTGAACCTCAGTTCAGTATAATTTCTTTTGCGGATGCACTATAGGTTGAGATGCATAAGAAATGTGATCTTGGGCCTCAATAGAAAGTATTTGTTGCAGACAGACAACCTTTGGATAATAAAGTTGGTGCAAAGTTTTTCAAAGATAAATCTAAAGAAGTTCTAGACATCCCTAAGGTAATTGAAGTTTTGGAGGCTGTAAAAAAGGAAAACAAAACTAAAGAACTTGGGGAATTGGTTTCACCTTTCAATTTTGAATGTGAATTGTCTAAGATAAAGATTCGTGTGCCTTTGTTGGAGCTAGCTAAAAATCCCTCATACCATAAAAATATTGAGAAAATAATGCAGGGGAAGGGATCAATAAATCCTCCAGATACTTTGAATGTACAATATGAGTCCCCTATGATAGTTTTTGGTCCTCATATTGATGACAAAGAAGAATTTTTGGCACCCTTCTATGTGACCTTGAATATTCATGATAAAATAATGCACAATTGTATGTTTGATTATGGAGCATCACACAATCTTATGCCAAAAATAATCAATGGAAAAGTTGGGGTTGGAAATAGCCATGCCATATCATGATCTCTATTCATTTGATTCCATAAAAGTGAGTGTTATGGGATGATTAGAGACATGGTTTTCACCTTGGGCCAACTGCCTATTAAGAGCATTATGATGGACATGGTGGTAGTTGATGTACCTGCCAATTATGGAATTTTTCTTTCTAAAACATGGGCACGAAAATTGGGAGGCACTATGCAGATGGATATGAATTATGCCATTGTACCAGTTTTTGGAGGAGAGCTCAAAAGATTGTATTAAGAGACAAAGTTTTATTGTGTGGTCAATGATCAAAAAAACCATGTGAATCATCTCATATATGTTGTTGATGAAGATATGGGTTGTTGTATCCTATATGTAAATGAAGAGTACATTGAAACCCCAATGCTTTCATATCCTCTTGTAATCCATGTGGAGGAAGTGGATGGCATATGGAAAATGTCTTTTGATGTTGAATACTCAAAAAAAGGGGTTGGGGCAATGTAGTGCTCATCTCCCCCAACAAAAAATAAATCTATTTGTCCTACAAGATTGATTTCGAGGCCACAAATAACGTGGTTGAATATGAAGCCTTGATCTTATTCCTGGAGGCAGAAATAAAGATGCAAATTACCAATTTGGTGGTATTTGGATATTCAGAGCTAATTATGTAGCAAGTAAAAGGTTTCTATCAAACCAAGCATCCAAGAATGAAGGCGAGTAGGAATCAGGTATGGGATATGATCGATAATTTTTATGTAGCTTTCAATATTTATTTTGTTTTGAGAGAGTCTAATCATATAGTTGATTCCTTAGCAGTAGCTTCCAGTACCTTTAAAGTAATATCCACCCATCAAATAAAATATGAGATCAAAATGAGAAACAACCCTTCCATCCCTGATAATATCAAATACTAGAAATGTTTTGAATATGATCAACAGATTAAAAAAATCATAGAAGTGATAGATGAGTTTGAAAATACTCATATTGATTCGGATGATAAAGAAGACACCAAACAAAATATCAGGGAGGAAGCTGAAGAGATCCCCAATTTTTGCAATTATATCGTTGAGCATAAAGTATTGCAACTTAAGAATAACTTCATTCCCAAAGGATTGTTGCCTTTGGAACAATATTTTGATAGAAATGATGTACCTGTCAAACCAATTGTCCTCCCCAAAGATGATAGCATTGAAGAATATAATAATTTGAATGAAAAAAATCCTAAATATATAAAGTTGTCCAAAAATATTCATGTTGATCATAGGGAAAAGTATAATATTCATGTTGATCATAGGGAAAAGTATTTGCAGTTATTCAAAGAGTACATGCATGTATTTGCATGGATATATGATGACTTAAAAACTTATGATACTGGTATCATTCGACATCGAATACCCCTCAAGGTTGGTACTAAACCTTTCAAGAAGAAGCTTAAGAAAGTTAATTCTCTTCTTTTTCCTACCATTGAGAAAGTGTTCAGAAAATTATTAGATGCCCAAATTATTATTCCGTTAAGGTAATCTGAATGGGTTGCTAATTTAGTTCCAGTGAGAAAGAACAGTGGGGAAATAAGGCTATGTGTCGAATTTAGGAACCTGAATAAATGTTAATTAAAAGATAACTACCCCCTGCCCAAGGTGGACCATATACTGCAAAACATGGTGGGGGGAAATAGGATATCCATGATGGATGGTTTTTCAGGATACAACCAAGTGGCCATGAGCCTAGATGACATATATAAGATAGAATTCACAACACCATGGGGGACTTTCATGTATGAAAAAATGTCTTTTGGTCTAATAAATGCAGGAGCAACTTTTCATAGAGCTATAAACATTGATTTTTTGGGTGAGAGAGACAATTTCATTGTAATATATCTTGATGGCATGGTATTTTTCTCCATGAAAGATGAATATCACATAAAGGATTCAAGGAAAACCTTTGTGAAGTGTAGGAAATTTGGGTTTTCCTCGAACCCCAAAAATTCTTATTTTTCTATGGAAGAAGGAAGGCTTCTTCACCATATAGTATCCAAAGAAGGGGTAAAGAAAGATCCTAAAAGGGTGGAGGCAATCAAACTAATTTCTCAACCTAGGAACAAGAAAGAAGTACAGTCTTCCCTAGGTAAAATAGGTTTTCTGAGAAGATTTATCCCCAATTTCGTTGAAATGGTGAAGCATATTACCATGTTGAAAAAGGACCATGAATTCAAGTTGATAGTTGAAGCCAAAGAATCTTTCCAGCATATCAAGGAAGCCTTGGGATAGCCTCTAGTTATGATTAGCCCAAATTATGACAAGGATTTCCACATTTTCTCTTTTGCATCTACACATATGATAGTTGTCGTATTTCTTCAAAAAAATGAAAAAGAGAAAGAACATTCCATAGCCTTTTTCAGAAAGGCCCTGACAGATGTTGAGATAAAGTATAGTAGCATGGAAAAACAAGATTATGAATTAGTCAAAGCATTAAAAGATTTCAAAGACTATATACTACACTCTAAGATATTGGCTTATGTACCTACCAGTAATATAAAGGACATTCTCACACAGCCTGACAGTGAGGGAAAATGTGGTAAAAGGATTGCTAAGATTCGAGAGTGTGACGTGGAGATAAAGCCCACAAAGATAGTAAAAGTACAAGGACTAGACAAACTATTAGTTGAAACTAACTGTAAATATTTAGACTTGAATGTGCTTTCAATAAACATTGTAGTAGCTGAGTCTGAAGAGGATGAAACACAAGAACCATACTTAGAGGTAAGTGCCAAATTTTCTCAATCTAATTGTATAAACACATTATCTCTTACTTGAAAAAATTTATCTACTCACTATCATGGGATAAATCTAGGGATATATTTATTAAGATTAAGGCTATAAAATATTTCATTTTGGGGGAAAAGCAATTTTGGAAGGACCCCAGGGGAATCCTAATAAATTGTCTCACTGAGGAAGAAAATGAGGGAATAATCATTGAGTTTGATAAGAGTGTGTGGGGGGGTTACCATGCTTGGAAAGCCACTGCATACAAGATTCTTGGAGCTAGGTATTACTGGCCATCTTTATTTTCCAATGTAAATTGCTTGGTTGGAGCATGTGTAGAATGTCAAATGTTTGTAAGGAAGCAGACGTTGATGCCCATCCCACTAAAACCAATCAATTTGAGACACGTTTCCAACAATGAAGATTAAACTTCATTGGCGAGATTAATCCAAATTCAAGTGGACAACAAAAATGGATTTTGACAACCACAGACTATTTTACAAAATGGGTAGAGGTCATACCTACAAGGGAAACTAGTGATACAATCATCATAAAGTTCCTAGAGGAAAATATCTTGGCCATACTTAGGTTCCCAAGAAACATCATTGTTGATAATGCTTGGGCCCTCAAATCTTCCAAATTGGTTAAGTTTTTTTAGGACTATAACATAGAGTTGGGACACTCTATTGCGTATTATCCACAGGGAAAAGGTTTGGTTGAATCTTGCAATAAGAAATCCATCAAGATTATCAAGAAAATGTTATCTAAAAAAATAAGGCATGGGATTCCCACCTAAAATACGTCATCTGGGAAGATAGAGTTAGCATTAAGAGGGCCATTGGAACTTCCCCTTTTCAACTAGTGCATGGGTTGGAAGCCATTTTCCCCATTCAACTCATCCTCCTCATAATGAAACTACTGCAAGATGAGGAGGCAGAATCAAACAACATGCAAAGAAGAATTAATCAGTTGGTTGAAGTTCAAAAAGTAAGTGTACAAGTTCAAGTAAAGTCCTAAGTTCACCAAGAAACAATAAAACAAATATTTGATAAAAGGACCAAGGAAAGAAATTTCATGATGAGGAATTTGGTCCTGAAATGGGATGCCCAAAGAGAAGCTAAAGGGAAACATGGAAAATTTGATAATCTTTGGCTTGGACCCTTCCAAATGGTTGAAGTCCAAGATAACACCACTTACGATTTAGCTCAAATGAGTGGAGAATTGTTTGGGGCTCCTGTAAATGGGAGGTTCCTCAAGCACTTTTTGTAGTACTGATCATTGCAATATTTTATTACCCTCTACATAAATAATTCCTTTTCATTTATGTTCATGAATTTTTAATTTTACTTCATTCACCATTCATTAATTCAACAAGTAGGTAGGATTCTAAAAACATAAGTTGTTGAGCATTTTTTGTGGCATATATTAGACCAATTTTCAGGTTTGAAGGAGATGTATCTTTTTGGGAAGACTCCATAACCCAACAAAAGAAGGAACTTGGTATACATTTCTCAACATACCACAAGGATATGTTGTCCCCGCTAGAGAGAAATGTTGGTACTATATTTTTTATCTCCATTAAATGAAGGTTTTATCAAGTGGCCAGTCTGAGATCAAACGAGTTAGTGGTAGAAGGGAAAGATTCAAGAGCCTTTGAGATAAAAATTCTAAATCTTCCTAAGGAAGAAAGAAGAAACAACAAGAAAATTTGTTCCTTTTCACATCTAAGGCAAGTTTCAAGCCCTTGGGTGCTTATCGAGGGCCAAAAGGGGATTATTGTGGCCCAGAAGAGCTTAAGAAGAAACAAACTAGGGGGTTATCACAAGAATGTGGCCTAAAAGTCAAGTTCCAACAAATTTTTGGACCCTAGAAGATCGAAGTCTCTCATACATGATCAAACTCCCTCTGGAAACCCTAAATCAAAAATCATTGAAGTCCATTCATCAGAGTCACATATGGATCCAAGCCTCAAACTCACTGAGGGTGCACCCCTAATGGAATATCCATATTTTCACTCAGACCTCTTTTCAAAGGGAACCAACCAATGGCCCATATCTCATCATGCCATCAATAATTCTTCAAAAGATTGACATCTCAAATTTGATCCATGCCCCTAGGGCGTCGATTCATCATTACATGTGGCCTGTCGGTAGAGAACTATTAGAGGCAATTAGAAGCTTCCACGTGGACATGTGGAACCCACCACATACATAGTTAAAGATCCTAAATCTAGATGACACGTGTCACGTTGGCATACCATGTCAGTGTCATTGTTGACCAATAGAAAGTTTCCACTTGTCTAAGTTGGTGTTAGCGTGGAAATGTTCATGCCTTGACCGATTTTTGTTTTTGTGCATAGCGAGATCAATGGCTCTCATTTCATCTCTTGTTCCTTCGATCGAAGGTCTAGATATGATCTTATCTGTGGCTCTAAATTGATGGTGATTGGAGTTCCTCACAGGTCCTGGCTCTGAATTGCTCTAATGGGTGCACCTCCAAAGGATGGTCCAAATTTGGTAAAGGAGAGTGAGATCAACAGTCCAGGATCCATCACGGTTTCTCTCCTACGTAAATTAATGACGAATGGATGCATTTCCCTAATGATGTATGCATTAAGACACTTCCAGTATGGCACATGTCAGACCAATTAGAATCTTTCATGTGGACACGTGGAACCTGTCGCATACATGGGTAAATATCTCAAAACCGAGTGATAGGTGTCCCATCTTTCTGCCACATCAACGCCAGTGGGGCTAGTGAGAAATAATTCTGTGTCTTGGGTGATGTCATCATAATGATGATCATGCCTTAGTCATTTGTGGATTTTATCGATCCTATATCTACATCTCTCATGTGTCTTCAGACCTCCCTATGCAATTCAAGATCAACAATTGAGATTTACTCTTAGATTTCCCTTGTTAGAGTCATTTTGGAAGAGCATACCTCGACCACTCTAATGTGCACCTTTGATGGATAGTCTAGATATTCTCTCAGACCTTTTTCAAGTAGGGTCAAGAAATGATCTATATCTACTCCAAAGTATCAAAGCCTCTAGGCCAGGTGTGACATCATCTTTCCAACAGATCATTGTTAGATCCAATCAACGACCACCACGTAGACATGTATAACCCACCAAAGGTGCCCCAAAGCATATCAATACTAGGTGACACGTGTCATGTCCCCTTTCCAAATCACCATCACCATGGACCAGTGAGAAGGTACAACATGTCGAGGATGACATCATCATTATGATCTATGCCTTAACCAATTTTGGGTTCTTAGTCAAGCCAGATCAATGACTCTCATGTGTCGTCAATATTCCTCTTGCACCTCCAAATAAACGACTAATATTCAAGCTCAGAGTCCCCTCATCAGAGTTCCATTTGAATCTTATACTCCAACTACTCTTATGGACGACCCAAATATTCTCTCGAACCTCCTCCAAGCGGAACCAATCAATGGTCCAGATCTAGTCACACACCCTCTTTCAAATCAACGATATAGATTGATCAATATACAAATAATTCATTGGGCCTAAAAACTCTCAAATTAATGATCACGATAGATCTCTGAGGTTGATCCAATGATTTCTAGTTTTTCACCTTTGCAAAACTTGATTGCTTCAATGGGCGACCTTGATCAACGACTAAGATTACTCACCGAGACTGATCTGACAATGGCTGAGTTTTGTTATTTCTGCAAATTTTATTTTGAGCATCCAACCACCAAAAAAAATAATTGCAGGTGTTTTAAGGGGGAAAATGGAAATGATATTTTAGATGGAAAATATCGAGCTACTCCATGATATTATCATAATGAATTCCAACATGTGAAAGTAATTTTTATGATTTCACCAGGGGGAAATCGTTCAAGAATCAAGAAGCAACAAATTGTTTCAAGAAGTTGTAAAGGATTTCAAGAAGAAGTTTTAGGGCATGAGTGAGAGAAATAAAATTCAATGAAGGTGCTCATTGTTATATTCATCACATTGGGGAGTTAAAGAGTTTCTTGTAACCAGAATTGTTTGAGCATAGAGATGCCTTGAGCATAGTCAATTGATAAATGCAGTAGGAAACCAAAGATTCGTCCCCTTCATTTAAGTTTCAGTCTGTAATTCCTCATTATGTTGTATATGTGTTCTTGTAAATCATCTCCTCCCATTCTTTCTTTTCTTGCATTAGATTTGATTTATAAAATCTCAGACAATAGGTCGTTCGTCATATTTAGTGTTACTGTATGATGTTTGGTTATGATATAGAAGTGATTTCCTCTTAATGTATGACCATTTCTTGTCATTTATTTTTTCATTTAAATGATATGTTGAGGGTACCTCCATATATTTGAGTGTATGTAGGTGTTAATTGTTTGAAGAATATTTTTATTGATCTATTTTCACTTTTTATAGTTGTTGAACCCTTAATTGCTCAACACTCTATTCATTTCACTTATGCTACAAGATTCATTATGAGCATTTTCTTGTATGTTAATTTTGTTATTTCCTATAATCCACTATTTTATCTCCCTTTTAAGCTTGATTGTATGAAATAAGCATAGACATATGCCTTTGATAGTTGAGATAATTTTTCATTTGAGCTGAGACTATTTGAGGTCCTATAGTTTCAAGAGAGAGAGAGAGAGAGAGAGAGAGAGAGAGAGAGAGGGAAAAACTTCCCAAATATTGCACAATTATTTTATTTCAAATATGGTCTTAAGATTGATCCCGAGTCTTGTCCCCTAGGGTGCATCGGCATCGTTCCAAAAATAGCTTGGAACATATTGAGGGATGAAAACCATAGCAACCTCATGCCTCCAAATTTCCAAAAAAAATTGTTTAGAGCCTCAAAAAAAACCTAAAAGTCTGGGACCCAAAATTCATAACAAAAAATGGCCAAGATGGAGAACCTTGATGAGTTAGTGGAAGAGGTGGGTGACCATCAATATCCACCTTGATTATTATTGGGATGAACTAGTAGGATCTCCTTCTCCTCCTTGGGAGGGTCCTTTTGTATCCCTTGGAACTATTTTCTCTCACTGATTGAACAAGAAGGTGCACAAATCTCTCCAAGGGGAGAGATTTAATGCACAATCTTGGTGTTATGGATGTAGTAATTAGACCTCGGGAAAGAGGACTCTCCAAAATCATTCAAACAAAATAGAAATTTTGTTTCTTCTATATGTTTATGCATACCCATGGCTTCCTTTTATAGGCCTTGATCAAGTTCAGTAAAAATTGGTTTCAAGTGGGAAAGAGGTGCCACTTGGGTGTGGCTTCTCATGTCTAAGTGGTCTTGGAACCACTTAGAGTACCAGCCTTGAATGCTAAGGATCTCAATCTCTCTTGTTACCTTAACTTGAGATTACTCATGATGTTTTTTTGTTATAAATGCATTGAATGTGTTTGAGACTTCACTTCTGGTCAATCTATGGATATTTCAAATGAAAAATCACACAGATACAGGTAAATCATGTAAAATACACATTGTTGAATCACGCAGATAAATTAAAAACCCACTTTGCATTTTTTTCTACTCTAATAAGTATAGTTTGTTAGTTCGAAGAGTATGCACTTTGGTGTATTGAATCTATGACCCTTTTGGTGATCACTTAGATAGCTATGTGAGTGATTTTTAAGTGACAACACTTTTTAATTTAGAAAATATTTTCAATGTCTTAATACTCTTGGCTGCCATGTTATTCACATGAAATAATGAGTATCTAAACGGTCTTCATTTTCCAAGGGTTTCTCTAAACGATCTTCCCTCTATAAATCATCACAAATTAGAAAATGAATATGACTTATCATACTCTTCATGATGTGTTTCTTTCAAAACAAGATAACATGCATAGTGTTCAATGAAATCATGAAGTGTTGAAATAAGGTATTCAATAATTTCATGCACAAATGGTTCATGAGATAAAAGAAAAAGTTGGTCCTCTAAGGACTCCTCATCATACATGGTTTGGAGGTTATATGGCTTGTCCATTTTATGATCCAAAATGGATCAGTGTATAATTTTTCATCTATTTTGGTACTTTATAGGTAGAAACATTGGAGCTATTGGCTTGTAAGGCCCACTTTAGAGGTAGGTCCCACTTTGGTTATTTGGGGTGTAGAACCTTCTAGAACCATTTGAGACCTTAAATAGTCATTTTTTAGGTCAAAACTTGCAAACTAAGTTCCCAACCTCTTGATGTTGTTCTACACCATGATAGATTTCCAATGGAAATAAAATCACTTTAATTGAAGTTCATATGCAGAAGTTATCCCTCTCATAAATTGACCTATCATGTTGACCACCATGGTACCGAGTGGATGCCACATCAGCTTCCATCACTCACACATGTGGAGTTACTGATGGCTGGACATTTAAGAAGAATCTACAAGGTCCAAAACCCTAACCCTAATTGAGAGTTGAAGCATGAAAAAACTCTAACCCTAACCGTGTATGACTATTAGGTTATGTTAAATAATGGGACATTAAGAAAGGAATGGGTTCCATTCTATTTGTATTTTGATTGTTCCATAGTTGAGCAGAACATTTGGGAGTGGGATTTTGGAGTAGACTAGAGGAAGTGGAAGATCATGTAGCAACTATATTGGCCACATGTTCCATGGAAACTCCATAGTGAATGTCCATTTCTTTGTATTTTCATTTCATAACTAAGAAGAAAAACTTAAGAGCATGGGGCTCACCTTCTAATTGGTTTTTCTTGTTTTTGGTTTTCCTAATGTACATCTTGTGTTGTTGGTGTGGATGGTGTTAGTCTATTATTTTATTTCAATTTAGTTTCAATTTATTAGTTTCAGTTTATTTTATCTGCTCAACTAGTAAATTAAATTTGAATTTAAAACAAATCACTAGATTAAAATATATTTTAGAATATTGTAAGATATATTGTGGAAAACCATTCCAATGAAACATCCACCACAATTCACAGAGCATATTGGTATCATAGTATTTCTCTTTAGGGTTTAATGGGGAGTCGCAAGATTTAGGTAGTGGCATAAGAAAGGAGTCTTAAAACCTTAACCACGTCAGATGAGTAAAGTGATAAAAATCCATGGGATGAGTGGGAGGAGATATTTTAAAATCTTGAAGAACAAGTTGTTGATATCTCTTGTAACATGGACATCCTTATGGAAGCATTAGAGAACAATTTTGGATCTTTCATGGAGTTTAGTAGCTCTAAATTAGATTCTTGATCGGGATGGGATATCTAGAGAAAATGAAGACCCAGAAAAGGAGTTGAAAAAGTATCTAGAGAAAGAGAGACCAACTTCTAATTCTATCAGATCTTCCCAATCTCTGTTTAAAGTGGAAGTGAAAGTGGACATCATACCTTACCAAGGTGAGATTGATTTTGTTAATTCATATCAATGGTTGCAAGATTTATAATTTTATTTCAATGTTCATAACATAGAAGAGAAAAATATGTCTTTTGTCCCACAAAGTTAGAGGGGCATACTCAAACTTGGTGGGAAAATCACACACAGATACTTAGGGTGGAGGGCGATCCCCTAGTGACTATGCATGAAGTGTTTAACTTCCAATGTTACCTTATTGGGTACAAATAAGATCAATGGATCCATTGACATTAGTTTCAGAAAAAGCAGGGGTGGAGTGTGCAAGAGTACACCATTGAGTTCAAAAAAATGACCATTATGTTGGGTATATCTCCCAAGAATCCAGATGTACTCCTTAAGTATTTGGGTGGTATACATATTCATTTATGAATGCAAATGATACACTTTAAACATAGGACAATTGATGTGGTATGTATGCAAGAAAAATATTTGGATAATACATATAAGAATAAAAGGACAACTAAGTGGTTCCAAGAAAAAATATACCAAGATGCTTTCAAGGAGGAAAAAATGAAGTGGAAAGGAAAGGACAAGAAAACAACAACCACTACACATCATTGCAAGGATCCAAAAAACTATAACCATTGTAATATCAATGGTCACACCAAAGATAAGTGTTGGAGGTAACATCCAACATTGAATCGAAACAATCACAAGGATTCCAAGAAGAATAACATGACAATAGTGGATTCATGTAATCGAGTAGAGAGGAGTGCAGATGTAGATGAAAATATTGTCTAAACTACAATGTAGAAAGGTGAATCTAAGTAGCCTCCATCTTGAAATAAGAGAAGTAGATTATTGGTGCAAGCCAATTTTGGGGAAAAATTGAAGAAGTTTTGAAGGAATTAAAGCAGCACTGGAAAAATAGGAAAAGCAGTGCCAGAAATAAGGGAAAATCTACGCCGAGAAAAGAAGTTAAAAAGTGGACAAACTGTTGTGGAGAAGTTCAAAAGTGGAAAAGCGCCAACTTGGAGCAATGGTTGGATCAAGGACCAGCCGAGATGAAGTCAAGGAAAACGTGGACAAACCTAATCCTTTTAGGGTTAGGGTTTTTGTAAGGGCTTTGTCCCATTTTTGTATAAATAGAATGTATTAGGACCATGAGAGGGTTGGTTGTTGGTAATTATTGTTAGTAGGTAGTATTTTTGTGAGTATTGTTGAGAGATTTTGGTGTTCTTTGGAGGTCGAATATAATGGT
>JASDQU010500568.1:63811-75434 GCA_032191745.1 Picea mariana | reverse complement strand
TTAATGAGATAAGAGTATGTGAGATCGACCCTTCGACTCGTGAAGTCACAAGTAGCGAGAATGAGAGGAGAAAAGTCAACATCGCCTCTCGGGGGTTCGTGAAAGGAAAGTTCCAAGGTTAGACACTCGACCCTGTGAAGCGGCAAATAGCGAAAGGTGCTAGCGCTTAGCCTAGCCGGCGATCGTGCGAGGAAGGTGATAACAGAGGAAAAGCTATACCCATTTCGTGATATCGGGTATCGCAATATTGGAGAGGAAGAGTCGGGAGTCATGACCCGCGAACTCGCGAGATTGCGAGCTGCGAAAAGGACCTGTGGATCGATTGAAATTGAGATTCCAGCGAGGAATCGAAAGAGCCGATCCAGCTCAAGGAAGATAAAGAACAATCCAGTGAGAGGATATCGGCTCGAGGGCTGATAGGTCTGCGTCATCAAATGATTCGAAATCCTGCAATCTATCATCACTGATCACGGTAGCCATTTTCAAAATTTCATGATGTCTAAGCTTACCAAAAAGTTGGGTCTTCGGCATGAAAACTCAACCCCCTACTATCCATAGGACAATGGCCAAGTTGAAGTGATAAACAAGGTTCTTATCACTATGCTTCGATGGATAATAGGAATTCACAAGACAAGTTGGCACACAATGTTGTTTTCAGCATTATGGGCCTATTAGACATCAGTGAAGTCTCCCATGTGATTTACGCCTTTTTAGTTGGTGTATGGTATCAAAGTTGTCCTACTGATTGAATGTGAGATACCATCGTTGAAGCTACCTGTTGAAATTCTTCAAAATACCTCTACCGAGGATGAACGTCTATTGTATCTAATGCAATTAGTCAAATTCCATTGTGATGCCACCCTGGTTATTGAAACCCAAAAGATACGCATAAAATCTGAATATGACAAGCATTTCAAGCCGTGTGTTTTCCTCGAAAGTGATCTACTTCTCCTCTATGAACAAGATCGTGATTTACTAGGGTCTAAAAAATTCGAGGCTATGTGGCGCAGCCCTTATATCGTCAAATGAGTGTTGGATAAGGGAGCCTATGAGTTAGTAGATTATGATGGCATTCCTTTGAGTGAACCCAGAAATGGGATTTACTTAAAGAAGTACTCTGCTTAGAAACTCTTTGCATGAGTGCTTGTATTTTTATTGTATCATAATTTTATGTGCTACTTTTGTGTGCTTTTTCATTATTTGGTTTCGACCCCCAGCTGCTTACCTTGCATTGTGTTTGGTTTCCAGATGTCAGTGTCTTCACTACCCCACATTGGCTTTCCCAAAGGTGCTAGACGTAGTACTCAGAACTTAGGACCCGTTGCTTTGGAAATCTATGCGCCTACGAATGAGTTAATCAGTCTACATAGTGTTTACCTCGGTCGTGCAACTAAAAATATCATGAAATATAGTGCATTCATCGAATTGTTGACCGACGCTATTTCACTTGGAATCCGTCACTTGGTTGTATGGATTGATTCACAGTTAGTGGTACTACAACTAAGTAATGTCTATGTTATCCGAAGTCCTACTTTGTTACGGGTATATCTATGAATTCGCCTCTTAGAATGTTATTTCGATTACATTGAATATCAACATATTCCTAGATGTCTAAATACATTAACAAATGAATTAGCTAATTTGGTGTTAGACAGAAATTTGAGACACATGTAAATCCAATCACAATTCACATTAAAGAAAGAAAGCTGGTATAAGCCTCATGTATATATATAACGATAAAAGTGTTTTACAAAAAAGTGTTTTCCATCCGAAGACCAAAATATCAAAATATGAAGCCCATGGCTTCTACAAAATGGCATCAAGGATGCTTCTCATGGTAGCACACTGCTGCACGTTCTACCCTACGAATTAGTCGACTAAGTGAACCAAATATGCCTACAGTATTATGTTGATAGCGTCTCAGAATTTCACCGATGGAGATGTCTGGGATATCTGCAGTCAATCCCTCTAGGTTCTACTCGACTACCTCATAGTTTTGAGCATCCCATCCTACTACCACAACTGCTTTCCCTCATATCTGAATAGGGGATGTACCCAGAGGCCGGTGTGGCACTACATCTGTATTGTCAAGAGATTTTGATTAGTCATCAGATTGAAAACATAAAAAAAATTCTTATATTTTATAATTTACAAAAAACATAATAAAAACAAAACGTTTTTCTTACCAGCGTCTCCCCATTGAAATCCCTCAGGTAGAAAAAATTCAGGGTCGCCTATGAAATCCAACCTGGCATATGCATAATCGTCCACCATCCGGATCTAAGGCCTCAACCAGTCAAAGAATGCATCATTGTATTTGATGATGGGGCCCGCTACATGTCGAGCCATGAGGTCGCACCACCTCTTCATCCTTGGGTATCGTGGATCTGGTATGCCCCACTCTACCTGTAAACGTAAATGGGGGACCCTCTATAAAAATAAAGACACCAAAATAGCTTCATACCCAAATTGTTTCAGGTCCCCCTTCTTACATTTTGTTAGTTGTGTCTTCATGCTGCGAAGGACTCCATAATTCCAGTTGAACACCCTAGGTTCCATGCAGTCCACGACATATTGAAAATAGATTTGGAGATCCATGTGAGGAGATGCACTCCCCGCCACATGTGAAATGGTAAAAAGAATAGTTTGGAGGGGTAAATCCCGGACACCTATGATGGAAACTTGTCCCTTGCATCTCTCTGCCTCGGGATCACAGTATCGATGGAGTTACTCGCTCATTGGTAGACCACCACCTCTTCCTCCTGTAAAAGTCACATGAGACCCATGACAATATAACCCCCTCAAGAAATAGATATCTTCAATATCTAAGGATGGTACATGGGCACCCACATGAAACACCTATTGGTCCACATACCACATGTGGATTAGATACTCCAGTAGCCTTAGTTGGGCCCTCATGCAATGGATTTTAAAGAATTTCAGTAATTTGCATTGCCGGAGGGAATTTATAGTACCTGGGTCATTCAAGGAATCATGGTCATCATATTCATGCTCCCTCTCCCTCCACTCCATCATTTTGATGATCAAATACCTACATTGGGATAATAAAAGGGAGTTTGCATTCTCATTTGCTACTTTGGAAAATTTCTATTGGCTCAACGCATGTAAAGTTTTTTCGTTTTTCAGCCACTACAGGAAAAGTTTTAACATAGTACAGGGTTTCCGCAGGTAATCCATAGGGATTTGGTGGAAATCATTGATTTCTGCAGGTAATCCACAAGGAGCCTATGGAAATCATTGATTTCTACAGGTATCGATACTGGTCACCTGCGGCGGCCCTAGTGCGCACCTATCGGCCTAAAAATTAACTCAAAAAGATATTTTAAACCGATAAAAATGAAATTTAATATGATTAAGATAAAGAGGATGAAGATATTACCATTTTGACAGAATTCGTTCGTTGAATGGTCACCCATGCCTCTCACAATCGACAACCGATGTTTGAGGTAAAAACAGGGTTTCTGGGCAAGATTTGCGCAAAATGAAAATGAAATAGTAAAAAGAGTTTTTACTCCTATTTACTTCACTTTTTACTTTTTCTATTAATATTTTATATTATTTAAATGTATTTTATCCAAAACCTAAAGGTCTAATGGTCTCGTGAGTATTTTGTTTTCACAAAGTTTCTATAAGGAGAATCTTCTAGAATGTGAGGTGGTGTCCATATGGTTGTGATCCTACTGGCTTCTCTGATTTGGTGGGATCATCCTCATCCTTTTAACCACTTCACCTTCTCCTATATAATGATGGGTTTCTCATAGAAAAGGTTAAGCAAGATTGAGAAAAGAATTGCTGAAAGAATAGGCTGAAGACTATGTGAAGGATCTTGTTGCAACTGATACTCAAGGTCTCCATTTGTCCATCAATATTTTGTGGACCATCTTCATACAAATTCAGAGCAAGTGTATGTGTTTGTTGGAACAAAGGACCACTAAAAGGTAACTTGCAACATCAAGGAAGTTTGTTTGTATCTTCCACTTTTACTTAATATAATACGGTGACATGTTTCTTTCCCATAAAATCATTAGCATTTTATTACATGACTCCTTGATCACATGTTTAGGTTTTCATTGAATATACTATTGTTTCTTTCATTTTGGTTGGCTTGTGTCATTACAGATCTAATCTCACAAGAGCACCAGAGTGTCATTGGTTGGTTGGCTTGAAATAAGAGAAGTATATTATTGGTGCAAGCCAATTTTGGGGAAAAATTGAAGAAGTTTTGAAGGAATTAAAGCAGCACTGGAAAAATAGGAAAAGCAGTGCCAGAAATAAGGGAAAATCTACGCTAAGAAAAGAAGTTAAAAAGTGGACAAACTATTGTGGAGAAGTTCAAAAGTGGACAAGCACCAACTTGGAGCAATGGTTGGATCAAGGACCAACCGAGATGAAGTCAAGGAAAACGTGGACAAACCTAATCCTTTTAGGGTTAGGGTTTTTGTAAGGGATTTATCCCATTTTTGTATAAATAGAATGTATTAGGACCATGAGAGGGTTGGTTGTTGGTAATTATTGTTAGTAGGTAGTATTTTTGTGAGTATTGTTGAGAGATTTTGGTGTTCTTTGGAGGTCGAATATAATGGTTGAAGAATTGTACCATGCGCAGCACTAGTTTTTGCAAGAATATGAATAAAGAGCCCAAGCGAAAAATCTTTGTGGACATATCCCCAGGGGGGTGAACCACAGTATATATGTGTTCTATGTGACTGTATGCAATGTGTTATGTTTGCATTTAATTTAATGAGTTTTTATGATGAATATGTTATAAGGTAAAGGAATGAACATTGCGTAGTAATAATAAGTTAATGGATTATGCAGAACAACACTAAATAAATGAAATCTAGTGTTTAGATCATAATCTTGTGTTACAGTAGATAAATGCTTGTCATTGAACATGTGAGGTTATAATGGTTAATGAAGTCCTATAGTAATAATGGTGACAGTGGTTTCAAGTAAAATCTAATGAGGGTTGGAAGGTTGATAATAAGTAGGTGAGATTCCTATGAGAGAGAAATACACATCCCATCCCAAGGTTGTAGACATATGAGTCTTGCGACCACCCATAGAAGCCATCTCAGGTGAAAATGCATAGTGCACTCTATGCGCTCTATTTCCTTCTGGTATCCAGAAGGGCCGATGGTAGAAGGGTTTGTTGGTAATCCTATAGTTAGAACCTGGGTCAACCCAAGTAACCCAACAATGCTTCCGTTTTTGGTTGGAACTCAGAAGATTAGATAAAGAGGGATGTATCATGTAGTATAGCATGAGGGTTTGAGAAAAAGAATTTTTGTAGGGTGGAACCCACAAAATCATATATTGAAATATGGTTGGAAGTTCAGGAACTAGAGTTTTCCCATAAAGATAATAGAAACTCTAGGTTTAAACCGAGACAGTATTTTGGAGAGATATGTATTCAATGAAGTACACAAAAGTTTCTTTCTTGAGTTTCCCACACTATTACAGGAGTTGATAACCTGGTTGAAATATACCCATCCGAAAAATAGAGTTATATTAGTAGAGTGGACAGAAGAGAATATCGCACAGTTGAAAAGGGTGAATAAGAAATTCATGCGTGCAGAAGATTTTTGGATAGACAACATTGTAGTGGGGTATATCACTAAGTTTGCAGTAGATAAATCAAAGACTTACAGTTTAGTAGAGAAATATTTTCTTAAGGGCCCAAGGGGAAGGTACATCAGGTCTTTGTACACTTCAATCAAGAGACTATTGCATGATAAAGGAGTATTAACTATGGAATCAGACAATTAAACTACCCCGCGTGCATGGGGGAGTTGGGGAAGCACTAAGGAAGGTCTAAGATGGAGGGAGAAATTAATAGATAAGACCATAGTAATGAGAAAGATCCTATTATTATGGATCAAGAGGAGATCAAGGAAATTATGCAGAAGGCATGAATGACGTGCAGTGGAAGACCCTACCAGTATAAGCTCAATAGGAAGAAAAGAGAAGTAGCCAAGAGGGAAGGCTTGGAGAGTAATGAGGAAGAGGTAGAGGATATCCATGTTTTGGACAACATTGAAGAAATATTGCGCACCACATACAAAATAAATACTAGAGGAGCGAGATCTAATGAGGAAGAAAATACCCATTTCCAAATGTGAATCAGTGTAGAACCTACAACCCCATGTACGACTAACACATCAACAAAGAAAGAGTTGTTTAGAGAACAAGTGAATGATGGTCAAAAGAAGCTAGGAGATCAGAATAGAAGTGAGGGTACAAGTGGAAGTACCAGAAGTAGTACAGGTAGTGGCACAAGTGGAATTACTAATAGCAATACTACTGGGAGTTCAAGTTCGAACAATGATACACAAATAGTAGTATCACACAGAGTAGGTACACATTCGATATTGGTAGGCATAGATCCAATGATAAGATTACTAGAGTTTCATGGGGATGGATTAGAAGACCCATAGAAGCACCTATTCATGTGTGGGAGAATATGGGAATGAAAAGAGTCATTGATGAGGCAACAAAAGTACCGCAGTTAGAAATAACATTCAGAAACCGCGCGTTGGATTGGTATATGAGTCTAGCAGTAAAAAATCCATAGGGTGCGCCAGGAATAGTAGAAGAGATCAAACAAGCATTGATCACTGAGTTTCAGAGGCTAAAATCATAGGATCCATTTATGAATGAGATGATTAAGGTTAGACAAAAACCAAGAGAATCTGTATGGGACATTGATCAAAAGTTTAAGAAATTGAAAGGTAAATTGAAGTATCCCATTTATGACATGCAACACAGACAATTGTTTATAAACTCTCCATTACCACACTTTAAATATCCACTAAGACAACAAAAATTTCAAACCCAAGAAGAGTCACTACAAGAAGCAATGAAGTTAGAGGAGAATCGGTATAAGCAATCAAATCCAACTATAGAGGAGATGAAGGAATACCTGAAGAACTTAACAATCCAGTTGAATCGGAATAAGAATAGAGAGAAAAGAGAAGAAGTGTTGTGTACCCTGTGTAGATCAGAGGGACATCACAAGAATGAGTGTCTGAAATTTTCATAGTATCTAGGACTAAGGATGCCAAATCCATGGCCTATAGGATGGCCTTGGTGAAAAATATGAAAGACACATGGGAATGATCCTTATCACTTCCCTATCATGTAGAAGTAAAAGACAAAACCGAAGAGTACTTTTTGTAAATTTTGTAAGTCAGTGGGACATGGAGAAAAAAAATGTAGAACTCTGGAGTTAATGAAGGAAAGAATCGCAGATGCATATAGGATGCAAGTTGAGTTGATGGTAGGACAGATTGTGCCACAGTTTGGTAATGTGCTGCAGTTTCAAGCAGTTCCACAATTTTAGCAACCCCCACAGTCAGGCACCACAATATCATCAACAGAACATGGATCCATAGGGGAACAAAGGAGGATTCATTGGTAGAGGAAGAGGAGGAATGGGCAAATAAAGAGGGCCTATTATCTACCATAATTTTCAATAGAAAGGACATTATTCCATAGATTGTCTTCAACCAAAAACAACATGTGTGTACTATCACGCAACAGATCATGTGACAAAAGAATTCCAAAAAATAATGATGAAGATCCAGGAACATTAATATAGTGACTAGAGGAGGAGTTAATACAGGAGAATATGCATAAGATTAGAAGAAGGAATCTCAGTGATGGATTAAGAAGAACACTTAGCCACAACATCAGTTTGATGCAAAGAAGGAATTCCTGAAGGAGAATGAATCTTCCACATTAAATACTACGCTAAGGTATGATACTCCTATTTTTTATATTCCTTAGTCTTTGGATCATACTTACAAAGGAGAGAAAACAGATAAAGTAAGTAACTTAAATAATTTACTGGAATGTTGTTTTAAATTACTTAATGATAAGAATGACATTGATTTGTTTAAAAATATGCTTGAGAAATATAGAATATAAGAAGGGGTAGGAACAGAACCAAAGATGATTAATCAAGTCCATAGGAAGAAAAGAACCAATATAGAGTTCAGATTGAATGCAAATATATGATACTTTAACATGGGAAATATTATCCTAGACTTAGGATCATATGTCAACATTTTCCAAAGATACTTGGGAAGCAATGGAGAACCTACACTAGGGTATTCCCATAGGTAGATTGAAGAATACAACAGTGGATTTAGATGGTGCATGCACTACAACAGATTTTGAAGTAATGGATATGGTAGATGAGTCTATACCATTTCCAACACTATTGGGAATTGATTGGGCGTTTGAAAATAAGGCCATAATTAATTTAAAGACTAGAAAAATGATATTTGAAGCTAGGAAATTTAGGGTAGTAGCACCTTTAGATCCCTTAGGTTGTGAAAGATATGTGAAACCTATGCCTGATAGTGTTCTAAAGGATGATGTAAACCAGTTGTATAGGACTACTACATGAGAAGAAGATTATGTGAATCCAACTATATATGGAGTAATTAGGTGGAGGAGTATCAATTTCAATATGTCAGATTCATATATTGGAAGCAAAGATTGCATGAATTCTCTACCAGGAGGTGCGCTGGAATTACACACGCAGTAAGATAAGTTGGAACATAAGTAAGATAGTTTCCCACATTTACTGAAGAGGACAATTTATAAAACTTCCTGACATAGTTTGAATCAGAGGTTTTGGACAGTCAGATATTATTAGTGTTGGATTTATCATTGAGAGACACGCATGCATGATGGTGGGGTGCACATAAGATTTGGTAGGAGTCAACATGATAGACCCTTACAGAGGTATGATAGAAGAGGGAAACCAAGACATCATATAAATGATTATGTCACTAACTGGAGATTGGTACCACTAGGGGAATGGATGCATTACTTTATTCACACATTAGAAGGAATACCAAGTAACTGGTACAAGGAACATGAACTGCCTAGAGAAACTGTGAGTTCGGGCACAGTGTAGCAAAATTTTATTATGACCTTTTCATTTGAAAGTGAGAATCCATGGGTGGATCTGGCATTATAGAGGATGAAAATGAAGATATTTTAAGAATATGGGGTAGATACAATGACAATAGACAAAAATTTCAGAAAATAAACACTTGAACAATTAGTTTACTATTATCAGGTCACAGAGGATGAAGAAGTAGAAGATAACCCACATGACATACAGATATTAGATTCAGGGGAAGGAGAAAGAGGGTTGGAAGGAACTTTGTTACAATCAGAAGAGTTCACTTCAGCAATGAAGATTAAAAAGCTCAATATTGGCACTAAAGAGAAGCCCAAGATAGCCATCATTGGAGATTACTGGGATAGTGAGACAATGGAAAAGATAATTGAATTACTGCACGAATACAATGACTTATTCCTAGCCATATTGTCAAATATGAAAGGGGTACCAGGAGATCTTAGAGAGATGAAGATACCCCTCATACCAGATGCAAGACCAATGAGATAGAGACCATGCATATTAAACCATATCTATAAGAAGAAGGTTAAGGCATAACTTGACAGAATGCTAGAATTAGGAATCATAGAGCTCGTGGAAGAATCAGAGTGAAAAGAAGACTCGAGGAATTAGGATATGTGTGGACATGAGAAATTTAAATGATATATCCCTACATGATCCATTTCCTACTCCATTTACATATGATCTATTAGAGAATGTGGTAGGACAATAAGTATAGTCTTTCACAGATGGATTTCTAGGTTACCATCAGATCAGAATTCCTCCCGAGGACAAATATAAAACCACATTTGCAACAGAGTGGGGGTCATTTCAGTACACAATAATTCCATTTGGTTTAAAGAATGCACCAACAATATTTTCTAGAGTAGTAGTAGCTGCATTCAAGGATTTTATACATACATTTTTAGAAGTTTATTTAGATGATTGGACAATATTTAGTTTATTGAAGGACCATGTAGAAATTCTGAGGTTAATGTTAGAGAGATGTAGTAAATGTCAGATTTACTTGAAAATTAAGAAATGTATATTCAATACACTGTTCGGCATCCAACTTGAACATGTTCTATGTAAACAAAGCTTGATAGTAGACCCTGAAAATATTGTTGTTATTGTCAATTCACCACCACCAAAGTCAGTGCACTAGTTAAGAGCAACATTGGGCCACACAGGGTACTACAAGAAATTTATAAAGGGACATGCAAATATTACTGCGCCCATGGTGAAGTTACTAAAGAAAGATATAAAGTTTCATTGGAATGAGGAATGCCAAGAAATATTGGATATATTGAAAGAGAAGATGGTGACAACACCAATTTTGAGTTTTCCAGATTGGACAAAGAAATTTCATGTGCATGTGGATGCTTCATCCATTGCACTTGGAGAAATTTTGGCACAATTGGGTGAAGGAGACAATGACCACCCAATATCATTTTCTAGTAGAAAGTTATATGAGTTTGAGCATAAATATAACACTATAGAAAGGGAATGTCTGGCAATGGTATATGAATTATAGAAATTCATACATTATTTATTGGGTCAACATTTTAAGATGTTTACATATCATTCTGCATTGAACTACCTAGTTAACAAGCCAGTGTTGGGGCAAAGGATATGTATATGGTTGTTATTGTTTCAGGAATATGACTTTGAAATCATAGTAAAACTAGAGAAGTTGAATGTAGGATGAGATCATCTATCAAGAATTACTAATGGAGAGGAGACAAAGAACTTGGAGGAGAACTTTCCTGATGCTAATTTATTTTTTGTTTGGATTGTTGATGATTGTTTTGCTGACATTGTTGGATTTTTTAGCACAAGAATGGCTTCAAAGGAATTTAATGTCATGAATAAAAAACAATTGGTAGTGCTTGTTGCATACTATCAACTTATTGTAGGTCGTTTATACAAGTTAGGGGCACATGGAATTCTGAGAAGATGTGTGATGGAGCATGAACGCTCCATGGTGCTAGCAGAAGCACATGAAGGGATAGTTGGATGGAACTATGCAGGAAAACCTACAACACAATAGGTGTTGCAAGTAGGATTATGGTGGCCTACAGTACATAAGGATGAAAAGGAATATCATCAAACTTGTGATGTCTGTCAGAGGGTGGGGAAACTATCCATAAGGGATGAAATTCCACTTATTCCCCAAGTAACTCTATAGGAATTTGATAAATGGGCTATGGATTTCATTGGACCCATTAATCCACCAGCGAGGATATCATGAGATAGATACATCATCACTGTGATTGAATACTTAACCAAATGGGAAGAAGCATCCCCAGTAAAGGACTGTAGTGAAGAAAATGCAGTGCAATTTCTCTTTGAGAACGTGGTGACCATATTTTGATGTCCTAGAATTTTTTCAAGTGATCACAGAACTCATTTTATTAACAATACAATAAGAGCTATGGCAGGATAATTCAAGATACATCATAATAAGAGAACACCATACCATCCCCAAGAAAATGGTACAGTAGAATCTTTTAACAAGATTCTAGAGAATGCATTGACAAAGGTTTGCAATGTGAACAAGGATGATTCAGATTTGAAGGTATCAGTAGTATTGTAAGGTAGCTATGTAAGGTAGCTAGAGAGGTAGTGTGGGGGGGGCAGAGGACCCATAGTGATAATAGTGGAGGCCATTCAATGTAAGGTGGA
>JASDQU010500568.1:4538-15019 GCA_032191745.1 Picea mariana | reverse complement strand
GTAGTTCCTGACTAATATGACGGTCACAAATGGCCACAAAGGGCCAAAGGGGACTCCCTAGCTCAATATGACCCACCCATGCTCCAACGACCAACTACAGAGGGACACATGCCACTCCCTACAGAACATGGGATATCGAGGTGGAAAACCTCGTCACCAAGGCATCACCAAGATGTCATCTCCCCAATATTTGTTGAAGTGAAATATAGGGCTTCGATATCGATGGTAAGGGTTTCCTCTTAACCAGAATTTATGGATCAACGTTTAGGATTTTTCCCGACATATCGGTGTATAAATTAACGATCCTTGTTAAAGCTCAGGGTTTTAGTGTCATTAGACCTTGTACTAGTCTTGGCAGATGGATCTTCCAAAAAATACACTCTCCTGACAAAGGGTGTTATTGGATAAATCAATGAATAAAGACATAAACTAATATCCCTAGATCCACCTGGATCTAGAACAAAACAAGATAGGACATGACTCTTTCCCTAAGCTACAATCATTGAATTTACTACCAAAGAAGGAATGGATGACATACTTTTAGATATCACTTCCTTATATCTTTGTATGTCCCTACTTCACTCTAGTGCTCTTTTGATATCAAATCTGTAATGACACAAACCAAACAAAGTGAAAGAAACAATAGTAGATTCAATGAAAACCTAAACATGTGATCAGGGAGTCATGTAATAAAATGCTAATGATTTTATGGGAAAGAAACATGTCACCGTATTATATTAAGTAAAAGTGGAAGATACAAACAAATTCCCTTGATGTCACAAGTTCCATTTTAGTGGTCCTTTGTTCCAACACACACATACACTTGCTCTGAATTTGTATGAAGATGGTCCACAAAATATTGATGGACAAATGGAGACCTCGAGTATCAGTTGCAACAAGATCCTTCACACAGTCTTCAACCTATTATTTCAGCAATTCTTTGCTCAATCTTTCTTAACCTGTTCTATGAGAAACCCATCATTATATAGGAGAAGGTGAAGTGGTTAAAAGGATGAGGATGATCCCACCAAATCAGATAAGCCAGTAGGATCAAAACCATACAGACGCCACCTCACATTCTAGAAGATTCTCCTTCTAGAAACTTCATGAAAACAAAATACTCACGAGACCATTAGACCTTTATGTTTTGGATAAATTACATTTAAATAATATAAAATATTAATAGAAAAAGTAAAAAGTGAAGTAAATAGGAGTAAAAACTCTTTTTACTATTTCATTTTCATTTTGCCCAAAACTTGCCTAGAAACCCTGTTTTTACCTCAAATTTTGGTTGTCGATTGTGAGAGGCATGGGTGACCATTCAACGAATGAATTCCGTCAAAACGGTAATCTCTTTGTCCTCTTTCTTTTCATCGGATTAAATTTCATTTTTATTGGTTTAAAATATCTTTTTGAGTTAATTTTTAGGCCGGTAGGTGCACGCTGGGGCCGCCGCAGGTGACCAATATCGAGACCTGCGGAAATAAATGATTTCCATAGGCACCCCGTGGATTACTTGTGGAAACCCCTCACTATGTTAAAACTTTTCCTGCAATGACTGAAAAATGAAAAAACTTTACCTGCGTTGAGCCAATAGAAATTTTCCAAAGTAGCAAGTGAGGATGCTAACTCCCTTTTATTGTCCCAATGTAGGTATTTGATCATCAAAATGATGGAGTGGAGGGAGAGGGAGCATGAAGATGATGACCATGATGTCTTGAATGACCTGGGTACTATGAATTCCCTCTGGCAATGTGGATTATTGAAATTATTTAAAATCCAGGGCATGAGGGCCCAATTGAGGCTATTGGAGTATTTAATCCACATGTGGTATGTGGACCAATAAGTGTTTCATGTGGGTGCCCATGTACCATTCTTAAATATCAAAGATATCTATTTCTTGACGGGGTTATCTCGTCGTGGGTCTCATGTGACTTTTATAGGAGGAAGAGGTGGTGGTCTACCAATGAGCGAGTAACTCTGTCGATACTGTGATCCTGAGGTAGAGAGATGCAGGGGAAAAGTTTCTATCAGAGGTGTCCGGGATTTACCCCTCCAGACTATTATTTTTACCATTGCACGTATGGCAGGGAGTGCATATCCTCACATGGATCTCCAAAGCTATTTTCAATATGTCATGGAGTGCATGGAACCTAGGGTGTTCAACTAGAGCGACAGAGTCCTTCGCAGCATGAAGACACAACTAACAAAATGCAAGAAGGGAGACCTGAAACAATTTGGGTATGGAGCTATTTTGGTGTCTTTATTTTTAGAGAGGGTCCCCCATTTATGTTTACAGGTAGAGTGGGGCATACCAGATCCATGATACCCAAGGATGAAGAGGTGGTGTGACCTCATGGCTTGACATGTAGCGAGCCCCATCATCAAATACAATGATGCATTCTTTGACTGGTTGAGACCTCAGATCCCGATGGTGGACGATTATGCATATTCCAGGTTGGATTTCATAGGCGACCTCGAATTTTTTCTACCTAAGGGCTTTCAGTGGGGAGACGCAGGTAAGAAAAATGTTTTTCTTTTATGATGTTTTTGTAAATTTCAAAATATAAGATGTTTTTTTATGTTTTCAATCCGATGACTAATCAAAATCTCTTGACAATGCAGATGTAGAGCCACACCGACCTTTGGGTACATCCCCTATTCAGAGACGAGGGGAAGCAGTTGTGGTAGTGGGATGGGATGCTCAAGACTATGAGGCAGTTGAGCAGAACCTAGAGGGATTGACCGCAGATATCCCGTACATCTCCATTGGTGAAATTCTGAGATGCTATCAGCGTAATATTGTAGGCATATTTGGTTCACTTAGTCGACTAATTCATAGGGTAGAATGCATAGTAGTGTGCTACCATGAGCAGAATCCTTGATGCCATTTTGTAGAAGCCATGGGCTTCATATTTTGATATTTTGGTCTTTGGATGGAAAACACTTTTTTGTAAAACACTNTACATGAGGCTTCTACCGACTTTCTTGCTTTAATGTGAATTGTGATTGGATTTACATGTGTCTCAAATTTCTGTCTAACACCAAATTAGCTAATTCATTTGTTAATGTATTTAGACATCTAGGAATATGTTTATATTCAATGTAATCGAAATAACATTCTAAGAGGTGAATTTGTAGATATACCCGTAACAAAGTAGGACTTTGGATAGCATAGACATTACTTAGTTGTAGTACCACTAATTGTGAATCAATCCATACAACCAGGTGACAGATTCCAAGTGAAATAGCGTCAGTCAACAATTTGATGAATGCACTATATTCCGTGATATTGTTATCTGCACGACCGAGGCAAACACCATGTAGACTGATTAACTCGTTCGTAGGTGCATAGATTTCCAAAGCAGCGAGTGCTAAGTTCTAAGTACTACAACTAGCACCATCGGCAAATCCAATGTGGGCTAGTGAAGACATCGACATTTGGAAACCAAGCACAATGCAAGGTAAGCAACTGGGGGCTGAAACCAAATAATGAAAAAGCACACAAAAGTAGCACATAAAATTATGATACAATAAAAATACAAGCACTCATGCAAAGAGTTTCTAAGCATAGTACTTCTTTAAGTAAAGCCCATTTCTTGGTTCACTCAAAGGAATGCCATCATAATCTATTAACTCATAGGCTCCCTTCTCCAACACTCGTTTGACGATATAAGGGTCGCACTACATAGCCTCAAATTTTTCACCCTCTAGTAAATCACGATCTTCTTCATAGAGGAGACCTAGATCACCTTCGAAGAAAACACGCATCTTGACATGCTTGTCATATTATGATTTTATGTGTTTCTTCTGGGTTTCAATAACTAGGGTGGAATCACGACGGGATTTGACTAATTGCATTAGATACAATGGACGTTCTTCCTCGGTAGAGGTATTTGGGAGAAGTTCAATGGGTATCTTCAACGATGGTATCTCACATTCAATCGGCAGGACAACTTCGATACCATACACCAACTAAAAAGGCGTAAATCCCATGGGAGACTTCATGGATGTCCGATAGGCCCATAACGCTGAAAACAACATCATGTGCCAACTTGTGTTGTGAATTCCTATTATCCATCAAAGCATAGTGATAAGAACCTTGTTTATCACTTCAACTTGGCCATTTTCTTGTGGATAGTAGGGGGTTGAGTTTTCATGCCGAAGACCCAACTTTTTGGTAAGCTCGGACATCATGAAATTTTGAAAATGGCTACTGTGATCAGTGATGATAGCTTGTAGGATTCCAAATCGTGTGATGATATGATTGAATATGAAAAGGGATGAAGTTTTTCCAGTATTATCGAATGTAGGCATCGCCTCAGCCCATTTTGTGAAATAATCTACGACCACGATGATGTATCCATGCCCCCCAGTCAAGTGAGGGTTACATGTCATGAAATCAATGCCCCATTTTGCAAAAGGTCCAATGGAAACTATAGGGTGTAAAGGAGTGGGATGAGATCTTATCTTGTTATTGTACATTTGACAAGCATGACACTTTTGGACGACAATTATACAGTCTTTAAACAAAGAAGTCCAGAAGTACCCTGCTCATAATATCTTTTGGGCAGTGGCATACCCAGACATATGACCACCACATGCTCTAGAGTGGTAGTCATTCAAAGCTTTCTCAGCCTCATCGAAGGTGAGACAGCGTCGGAAAATAGAGTCAACACCACGACGATAAAGAGTGTCACCAAGAATGATGTATTGATGGGCTTGATACTGTATGCGAAGATGGTCTGTACTAGAGAGGTCAGGCCCAAAAGTTTGATTCTAGAGATAAATGATAATATCTCCATACCAAGCATCATTATAACTGATCAGAAAAAGGGATTCATTAGGTAAGGAATCCTCTACCACATTTTTTGTCTCAGTGGAGGGAAGGTCACATATCAATTCAGAAAATACCAAATATTTCTTAGACTTAGCATGTTCAAACTCTAAGTTGAACTCCTAGAAAATCACTATCCGTTTGGATTATTTTCCCCCTAGAAATTGGAATGTAAGGATATGTTGCATAGGGTTGCAATCAGAAATGAAAGTGGTCTTTCATAATAGGATATAGTGAAAAAAAGTTGGACATATTGAATAGATGCCAAGGCCAGGTTTTCCACATGTAGGTATTTGGCCTTGGTAGTCGCGAGACTCCAACTCAAAAAATAAATTACATGTTCATCGTGCGAATCATCCTCTTGGACTAAAACCATGGAAATGATAGAGTCCAAAGCGATGAGTTAGAGGAAATAGTATCAACTATAATCTGGTGGGAAAATAAATGGTTTTCATGTTAGGGAAAGTTTAAAAGCTTCGAAGGATTTGGTGGCAGTATCGTCCCATACAAATTTGTAACCCTTCTTCAATATTCGAGTAAATTCTAGCGTTAACTCAACGTAGTTGGGAATGAATCAACACAAAAAGTTTTCCTTCCCTTGCAAACTTTGGAGCTGACGTAAAGTAGAAGGAGGAGGTATATTAAGGATGGCCTCAACCTTCAAAGAATCTACCCTAATCCATGAAATGACAAAATAAAACCCAAAAGTCGGTCAGAATCCACACAAAAAACACATTTGTGTGGGTTTAAACGTATATGATAATAACGACAGTGAAGGAAAATGGCTCGGAGATGGGTTGGGTGATCTTGGCGGCACATGGAATGGGTTGATAGATCATCGAGATATGGTTGTACGATGTTCTTGATATTGTGAAAAACATAAGACATGGCACGTTGAAAATTTGCACCAGCATTCTTCAAACCAAAAGGTAGTTTCTTGTAGGCGAAGGTACCCCAAGGACAAATGAAAGCATTTTTGTGTTGATCCGCGGGTAAAATATTAATCTGATTATAGCTAGAGAAATCGTCCATTAATGAGACGATTTCATTCCCGACGCAATCGTCGATAATCTGGTCAACGAAGGGGGTTGGAAATTTTTCCTTGGGACATGCTTTATTAATATCCCTATAATCGATGCATACACAAATCGTGCCTTATTTTTTATTGACCGGAACGAGATTGGATACTCAATCGGTTAAAGCCACAAGATAGATAAAGCCAACCTTAAGAAGTTTTTTAGCTTCGAGTTTGATAGCGACGGATTTACGAGGGTGGACTGGGCAAAGTCTCTACAAAATAGGTTTAGGGTTTGGGTAGTTCTTAATTTCATGTACAATGATATCAGGGTCAATACTCTTCATCTCTTCGTAGCTCCAAGTGAAAACGTCAAGAAATTATTTAAAAATAGCTTCATAAGTGACGACTTCATCATGGGAACAAGAAGCTCCAATGTGAACATTTTCAACAACTCCAGGTTTAATGGATATGTCAAGAGGAATAGTGGGTGAAATATTACTCAAGTTCCCTTCGTAAAGCACATCGTGTGCTGACTCGGGAACAAAGGAAATGACAACAACGGTTGACAAAGTCGAAATATGTTGGTAACTCTCTATGGTGTATTGTTCCAAGAAGAGAATGGAACGATGATTTCCATCATCCCACGAGGTATCATTCATAGACATAACAGACATAACCATCTCATCATTAGGAAAAATGACGTGAAATGTATCAGGAGATGAATCACCAAGAGAGGGGGTAGAGAAGGTTTTCGATTGAATGGCTTGATAAGATGACTCAACTGGACTTAAAGGCATTTTCTCACCATAGCAAAGATAATCACCGGGCTCAGGTACTATCCATGGGTCGTGAGATGCAGGGGTTTCGTGAACAGAGGTGGAAATCATGTTGATCAAGGCGACAAAAGGAGGTGGAAAATCGAGTGGTGGGATTGGGAAAGTACCCATCAAAGTTGAATCTTTTAGTATACCCACACCAACATTCTCATACCCAGGAGGTGTCTTCTAAATAAAGGGCACGTTGCTAGTACGGGAATCAACGTTGAAAACGGCCAGCTAGTCTACAGTAATGACTTTTCCTTGGTGTGGAAAACATACTACACGAAAAAGGGTAGACACAAATGCGTGCATAGAATCAATCCAACTATGGCCAAGTAAGAGGTTATAATCTAGAGGTGCATCAAAGACCTCAACTTTGACATTGACCAATTTTCCTTCCAACATAACGAACAATGAGGGATTTACATCGTAGGGTTTAAAGCCAGAGACATTGAAGGCCTTAAGTGTGTTATGTGATTCAGTTAGGGGAGGAGAGCCAATGGCTTTCCAACAAGCAACAAAAATTATGCACATCGAGGCACCCTCATCAATAATGGTTCTACAAATGTTCTTGTTCTCGACAACAACTTGTATCTAAAACACTAACTGAGGGGGTAGCCTTGGAATGTGATCTTCCAGGTCAAAAATTATCAAATTTGTATCCGTAGGATCAATTGCACCAATAGAATTTAACAATTCCTTCCATTGAGTGGGACAACTTTGGAGGACTTCGAGAGATGACATCGTGGAGGGTGCTTGCAAAAGATCTTCTATAATATTGTAGTTCTAAGCAGTACATGCATGAGGATTAAAGGAAGACTTTCGAACAACTCCCTTTGGAGGGGAGCGGAGAACTGTATCGGGGCTCGGTCGTTCGAGATGAAGAGGAACATTGGGAGGTGAAGTTGAGGGAGGCGGTTGAACCAACGAAGGTGGTATATCATCAACTTTCTCCATTGAGGAAGAGTAATCTTTGGCCTGAGTAGTAAGTGTAACATCATTATTTTTTGAATCACCAGTACACATAAGGACATAGGAAGTGGTGGAAGGAGAGGGTTGGTTGTGAATGACCAATTGGGCTTGTTGTTGAGAAGGGAAAGGTTGGGACAAAACGACAGGTGTGGGAGGTTTCGTGGTCCTTGAAGGAACTTAGTGACCTCGACACATCTTGGAAAATCTTTCATGTAGTGATCATCACCACATATAAGACAAGGGTATCGGGGTTTGCGTTTATATTTATCATCAAAAGGTTGCGTTTTGGTTTTCTCAGATTGCGGATTATTTTTATCCTCCTTATTCTTACCCTTTCCTTTTTTAGATTTATTTTTGTCAGCAGGGGTAGATTGAACGAAGTTAACCTCAGAAATTTTGTCGGTGGAAGGAGTAGGAGTTGGATCATTTTGAACATTAGAAGTAGTGGATTTGGGATTGGGGTGAGAGGCTTGCGTAGATTGAGATTGATCATGGAAGGTGCCAATCACACCGTCAACTGCATGAGAAGCAGTAGGGGTATTTGAGGTAGTGGTGGTAGAAGGATGAGGATCATCAGAGAGCAAGTCGTAAAGAGTGCATGTTTGCAAATAAACGAGATCTAGGTATTGAGTGCGACTGATCGCCTATTCTTCCTTGACAACTCCACCCATGGAAATGTCACGAGAGATCTTATTCACGAATGATTTCGTGAACCATTCTGCCAATAATTGATCGAGAAGGCCAAGTTTGATCAAATTCCATCTTCTTCTCCACTCATCGATGTGAACGGAAATATGAGTGGCTGAATTTTGCTTGAAGGAACTCAAAATATCAGTTCATGTTTCATAGAAGATTGGCAGTTGGTAATGCGTGAGGAAATCCATGGATAGGGTATTAAATTCGGTGAAGAAGCCTCATGGTAATTCTATATACCACTTTGCATCCGAACCCATAAGAGTTCATTGGAAGAGTCGTAACCGGGTGGATTCATCCATCAAAGAGTTGGATGAACAACAAAGGTGAAAAGTCATGACATGGTTGTTTGGAATTCTCCCGGTTTACCGTCAAATTTGGGAATGTCAGATGGTAACTTGGATGATATAAAGGGCCAATTGGGAGAATGTAATATAGGTTCATTCAAGATTCTAGACAATTTAGGTAGATCCAAAGTGGTTAAAAAGGAAAACTGTCTATTCACATGAGGGTACTAGTGACTTTGGGGAGGAAGTCTCATCGATATACCAGTAGGACCATAAGCAGTTAGTATGTGAGAAAAAGGTCCTAACTAATTCAGATGTGAGTGAGGAAGCATGTAGACCATAAGGTTGTACTGATTAGGGATGTTCCCTTGGAAAGGGACACTAGAATGAACGTTCAAACCCCAAATGGGACTGGAAGAACCGAGATATGACTAGCCCAAACTAGGGAGTATGAAAGAGCTAACTTGAGGTTGTTTCCTCCCAGATGATTTTGGTTTTCCCTAGATGAGAAGGTTCCAATACTAGGCTAGTGATCCTGGTATGTTTTGTCCATAGGGTGGGGTATAACCTCCAAGTGGGGGTTGTCCTCCAAGTGGGGGTTGTGTTCCAATTTGGGTTTGACCTCCAAATTGAGTTTGGCCCCCAGGGTTAAATTTCCCTCCAACAGGAATTTGATAACCACAAGTAAATGACAGAGTAGAGCCTCCAATTGGATTGGAGCCACTTGGGACAAATCCTCCCATAAAAGGCGGATAAGACCCTCCGAAGGTGACCTGGGAAGGTGTCAGAATGAAACCAGAAGCAACATTATACCCAGGAGGAGTAAGAACTCAATAAGCTCCTGATGGAACCTGGGTATAAATAGGGATAGAAGTATTCAAATCATTATACCCAAGAGGAAGCGACGGTATGGGTCTAGATGAAAGTGGTGTACCAATGGGAGCTTGTCTAGCCACCGTATTCCCAGTGGGAATATTCATAGCGTATGGGACCATTATGGAACGATCCATATGAAGAGGAATGGTCGAGATAGGACCAAAGAACTATGTGTCTCAACCAATGAAGAGATAGCAATTTGTACTAGCAAAGTGATCTAGAGGTATCATGTAGGTAGCAGATGCTTCGGGAAGTTGAGAGATGATAGGTATATGAGCACCTGCCCCTGAGCCATAAAGGTCCTGCACTGTAGCCGGTGTTTGAAATATGTCAATGGTCCAAAAGGGATCCTCGTTTTCTGATCCGGTAAGAGGTCTAATTGGTATTCTAGAAGTTTCAACAGTAAGTTCTCTCGATGAATTCAGTCAGAGAATACATCTCTCGTATCCAGGAGGCATTCAAAAAGAATCTAGATAATCAGAAACAATTATGAAATTGTCTAAAGAGTTAGTTCTTTCCACTTGTGAAGGTATGTTGACCTGGACCTCACTATGTTGAGGAGATCCCTCCATTGGATTAGTAGGCAAAGGTTGAGAACCTTCTGGATATTCCAGGGGTAGTCCTTGCATCCTACGTGAACGATGTGGAGGGTCAATGTTGGTTGAACCAAATATTTTATGGAAAAAATCTATGGCCAACTATAGAAACAAACAATGCTCGCTAATAAAATCTAGGAATCAAACCAAGCAAACAAAACATTTTGACACAGACCTATCAGCCCTCGAGACCGATATCTGCTCACAGGATCATTCTTTATGCCCTTCAAGCCAGATCAACTCTTTCGATTTCCACTGGAACCTGAAAAATTATCGATCCACAAATCCTTCTCGGCAACTCGCAATCTCGCGAGTTTGTGAGTTGAGACTCTGACTCTTCCTCCTCCAAATCCATGATAACCGAGATCGTGAAATAGGTTTAGC
>JASDQU010500567.1:9361-53346 GCA_032191745.1 Picea mariana | reverse complement strand
CAGCGTTGTCGGTAGGGCAAATCACATGAAAAAATCTATTGATATTAGGTTCTTATGGCGACCACTATCAACGATGAAGTGCAGTAGGGTACCCTTCACCCACATCTGCAAATGAAAAAGGAACTCACCTTCCTCTGGATTGTCTGGTTCACCGGGATGGATCTTGGTGGTAGAAACGATAGCACTGGGTTCTGCATCTATGATCTGTCTCCCCCTTTCTAGTTCTGACTCAGAGTCGGAACCCGCATCTAATTCAAAGGCTTTCACCTTAGCCATTAGTGATTTCTTCGAGCGATAATCAACAGTGTTATGCTAGGGGCTCTTATGGAAGTCGCACCACTTCCTGGTATCTTTCTTTGTCTTTCTGGTGTCCTTATTTGCTTGCAGCTTGGACTAGTTGTCTTGAGGTTGTTCGTATTTGATATATCCTTTGTTCTGCAGGTTGGGGCCACCCTTTCCTGGCTTTTACTGTGAGGGGTTCCCAGACCCAAATTGTCGTGTCTTTTGTTTGAGCTTCTACTCGATTTTGACAGCACATCGGTAGGTTGTGCCCAAGGATGAGATGTCCAAAAACTCCATTTCAGCCTGGATGTATCTATGCAGACCACTGCGATACTTGAGCACCAGATGTCACTCAGAATATTTGATACCCAGCTTGGTGGGTAAGGTATGGAATATATTTGTGAACTCGAGCACCATTTGGTCTCTTTCCTACCGCAACGTGGTCCATTTTGTCTACGAGTCATCATAACTTCCAACATGGTGGTATTGTTCCTTAATAGAATCCCTAAAGGACTCCCAGGGGACTACAACTGTAAATAATGAGGGTTCCTCTATTTCCTTTTTCTCACAAAAAGTTTCCCACCAATCTTTGACATGGGGGATGGCTTTGTGGAGTGCAAAAGTAATCTTTTATCTATTCGAGAAGTTATGGATAGAGAAATACCCTTCTATCAGATTCAACCATTTGTCTACCATATCTGAGTCTATCTGACCTTCAAATATAGGAATATCGAAGTTGATTTGTACCTTGAAGGNTTCCTATGTTGCATGAGGGCTTTCTCGAGCAACATTTTGAAGGGATCTCCTATCCCATTCTTTGTCTTTTCTTCTGCAATGAGATTTCGTTTGGGCATGCGAGAGATTTTGTCCTCAAGAGAAACAAGCTCGAGACCCAAGTAGATTGATCTGATACCACTGATACAGAATATATTTGCAGAATGAAATGAATACAAATTATTATCAAAATATGCTTAACACAGAATAACAGATATACAGTAAAATTGGTTTCTATTCAATAAAGAAATAAGCTTAAACTGTAAAATGTAGTGGAAACAAGATTTCTAGAATGGTGGAGGCTTATCTCTAAGAAGATATGTGATGGATGCACTCATTCATAAGAATATGATTACAATGAGGCTCTGAAGGCCCTTTTACAATAAACAGGAATGTCAAAAACCCTAGACATCCAAAAAACTTAACCCTAGGAGATGAAGCGCCAAAATTCATGTGGGCCCCATTTGGTTAAGTTAGTACATCAAATTCTTGGGGTCATAAATTTTGCATACGATCTTTTTTTAGGCACATGATAGGTATTTGGAAAGTTCTATCCGAGGAATACACATCAAAACAACCCCGCAAGTCAAGGATTCGAAAACTAGGGAAAAAATTGTCAAACTGGAAAACTTCCAAAATGAGCGAGTTAGAATAGGTGGGAGGCCACCGACATCCATATAGATCATTCATAGGTCAAACCTATAGACCTCTAGCCTTTAAATTTTGTAATATATATTATATAATTTCTCACCATTTTCTTTTTCACAAGAATCACCAGCGTAGAGTAGCCACTCAAACTAGGTTTATCATAGATCTATGATAAACTTGCTTTATCAAGATTAAGAAAAACCCTTGAAACAAATGAATCCCCTTGAAGTTAATAGTGTTTCCCTAATACCAACTATAAGTTTTAAGCCCTTTCAAATGAAGCAATGCATACAAATTCTTAAGAAAAATAAAAAGTAAACAATGGCACAAACACAATACACATAGATTTTCCCTAGAAACCGTTAACTAGGAAAACCAACCTAACTGAGAGCCAAACCTCTCTCCATCTCATTTTATTAACTTTACCATTCACCATACAATATGTTAGGTATTTTGTAGCTTAAATTAACCCCCATCCTTTAACCCTTATTATACTACAACCCTAATTCCTTAACCATGATTAGATTATAATGTGCTCAAACCATTGGTAAAAAAAGCATGAAATAGACCAAAAAAATTCCTCAAGGGCTCCACATCTAAACCCTTGTCGAGATGTGGCAAAACCTACTTGTAAAGAATACAACACTTATCCAACACCTTCTTCCCTTATGTTTTTATTTCTTTGGGTTGCCTTTGTGTACACCTATGCAAATTTTGACTAAGTCTTCATCTTTTAATAAGGGCCAATAGATATTTAGAAGTAACAATGGGTGACATTTTTTATAGCGTAATTTGACACCACAAGTGCTCATGACAACTCATTGGCCTTAGTTACATCCCTTTCCCTATTTGTAGGAGCAAAATCCCCCTTTTCCTCCCTAAAAACATCTTCAAAAATCCCATTTTTCTAGATGTATGTGACTCTCCTTAAAGAAGCTTGCGTACATAGGTGCCTTGCTAGTTAGTGATGCAGGAGGATCCAGGAATGTTTACAGAGGTCCGAGAAGATATGGAACACTCACAGGGATCTAGAAAGGATCATAAATGCTCAAAATTTAATCGTCTCAAATGCTCTTGAAAATGGTGTCAATGTGTAGCTCTCGTCGCAAGCTTTCCAACAATGCAAAAATCATCTCAAAAGGAGTTTGTATGCAAAAGTCATGGCTGGTCAAAGTTAAATTCAACTAGGGAAAAAGTCAATCTTGAAGAGACACACGACAGGCTCAGAGAGAGACATGTGGTAGGCTCACAAGTTAACAAGTGGCAGCTTCAGATGTTGACAAGTGGCATCTCCAGGTACTAACAAGTGGCAGGTGACATAGCTATGTATGGCACAGGTGGAAAAATCATAAGTTGACATGTGCCAATGATAAGCCAATGAGAGGTTGCCACATGGTAGCCTCCCATTGGCCATTATGGTTTATGTATGTCAAAATATTATGGGAGTCGATGGAGGATCGAACCCGCGACCTCCCAAAGTCTTACATAAGCCTATGTTACCATTACACCACCACTATGTCACTTAACCATATACGACACTGAAATTATTGAAGTTGGTTGAATGGTTTAATTGGCGGAAAAAAGGGATCGAGGGCATAGCCCCCAATCCCATGGTCATTATATATTAATGTATTGTGACCAAGTGTCATATATTTGTTGGGTTAATAACCATACGCCAATGAATAATCAAAGTTTCAGGTGTTTACCAACCATATGCCATATATATATTGACAATATACCAAAGGGTGGAGCCTACGGGGCTTAAACCCCTGACCTCCCACCATACATACCCAATGACTTAAACATAGTGTGCTAATTGTCACACCAAATGGTTATATTGTTATAGCCAATTGAAATAAATGGTTTTGTTATGTATTAAATGGTGGTTATAACCAAAAGATGCCCTTTTGGGGCTATAAAAGGACCATTCCTCAATGCAAAAGCATGGAATTTCTAGAGCTCAAATTTTAGAGTTGAGAAGGGAGTTCGAGGTGAACTTCTTGGGAAAACTTGGTCTTTCTTGTAACCACACAAATTTTTGTGTAAACGAGTTGTGACTCTCATGTTCCAAAAGCTCTGGTCGTGATCTTTTGAAGTCAAGTTTTTAGTCTTTTTGGGAGTTATAAGGTATTCATAGTCATCAGAATTGGATTTTTAAGACATAGCCAATGATCACAATCTTATCACTCAATTGTAAGCCATAACTCTGCAAATTTTGGATGTGTGAGTTGTAAGAGGTCCATTGGGAACTTGTAAGAGAAGTATATAGTGTTTATAATCATTAGAGTCAGTTTTCCAAGATGATGTCGAATTTGATAATTATAACTGAGTTTGATCAACTTGTAAAGAGATAATTGTAAAACACAAGTATTTGAGCATTAATAAAGAGGTATCATAATTGGAAGTGGACCTGGAGACATAGCCCAAATTGGGTGAAATCCATTAACAACTATTGTGTTATGTGGTTCTTATTATTGTTTTTCATGTTGATTCTACATTTGCTTATGTAAGATGGATTATGCAAGTTATGATCATCAGTTAAAGTGTTTGGTTAAGTAAGATAAATCGCTTCCATGTTATAAGCACTGTCAAATAAAAGATTCTTGGAATAAGAAAATGGTATTAAATTTAGCGATATTTTCAGATCAAGTGTTGAATGGGTTCTATCCATTTTCGTATCAGTCAGCAACCCACGTACATGCTTAATTGGCTCAAAAAAATAATAAATCTCGATTTTTCAGGTGGAGTTGAGGGGTTCCCTAGGTTTCTGACCTCCTACAATCCGTTCATAACTACTCCAATTGTCAAAAGGGAGTATAAAAGAGAGCCTTGGGATGGAGGAAAAACATATCAAAGAGATGCACCCTTATGCTGGCAGTTTCTGTATAGCGCTGCAACCCCATGTTTCCATTTATTTATGATATTGTCTACCCCCCCTAAAAACCCTCGTTTTTAGGATTTGTGTTTCCCCTTATCTCTCTAGGAAGAAATTCATTGCCTCCTTGGACCCAATGGAACACAAAACTTCGGAGGTAGTGCGTGTCATATCAGGCCCTGGGTGGAGGAACTTAGAGCCTTGTTCCAAGATCGTGTCATAGTGGTTACAGGTTGTAACCAACTCCTTTTGTTGTTGTTAATAAAAGAACTCTCATTCTTGTCCACTTCTCTTTGTTAATGCATGATGCTTTCCTTGTTCATCCTTATGGGGACATTGAGAGGCATAATGTCCCAGCTTCTTACAGTTGTACCATATAAATTTTGACGCATCCTTCTTATAACGTGGTATTTTAGCTTTTTTCGGATTGACTTCTCTTCTCTATTTCCTTTTCTTCACATTAGCGACAAGAGCTTAGTTTTCTTCATCATTTGTTTTATGTGTTTTGGATATAAACCTAGATACTTCTTGGGTACAATATGGCCATAGCTTGTCAAACTTGGGCAGTTTACTTCTTGTGCAAATCCCTTGAACAAATGGTTCCCAGGAGGAAGGAAATCCATTGAGTGTAGTATTCATGAGTTCAACATCATCCATTGGGTCTCCAATAGCTTCTCACTGGTCCTTGATCTACGATATTCTCATGAAATAGTTGGAGTTTGTTTCTCACTTTTTCATTGTCACATTTATGATTTAATACCTTAGACTAAGCTTCCAGTTGGTGTTCTTTCTTTCATAAATTCTAGTTAGGGCATCAAAATTTTCTTTCAGTGTCTTCAATTATGATACATTTGGTATTAAATTATCCTTAATTGAGTTTGTCAAGATCCTCTTAGCCTTGACTTCATTCTTCCTGAACTTTGCTTTGGCTACCTCCTCTTCTGGTTCTGGAAGCATTTGCTTGACATGATCCAATAACTCATTCTCTTCTAGAATGAGAAGTACTCTATGCTTCCAGGACTTGAATTTATCTACTCCATCCAATCTATCCTCAACTCTCATACCAGTTGACATTTTCGTTGGTAGAAACCCTGGATTTGAGAAATTTCAAATTTCTGAATTCATGGAACTGCAACCAGAGTGTTGTAAGGGGTGCATTGGGGTAGGGAGAACTTCTTTCTGGTGAAATTAGTCTCAATTCCTCGAAAATAGTGCTCAACAATATTGATAAATATATTACGGTGCAATGACAAGGTATTGTTGCAAATTATCTTCCTTCCACTAGTTAGATTTTTCTGAAGGTAACCAGCTCCGATACCATTGTAGATTTTCATTAAATTTATAGAGAAATAGGTTTTCCAATGTATTTAGATCTTCTTTAATATTAAACAACCATATATTATATAGTGAATAAATAAGTGCAACATAAACAAGCACAAGAAGAGACTGAGAGTTACCCTTGGAAAACCCCAAACCCAAGGAAAAACCCAACCAACCTTTCTTAGATAGAATATTCCATGAATAATATAATCCAACCATGAACCAACTCTCAAAAAAAAATTGATAAAGAATAAACCCTAGCACAAAGCTAGCATACCAAACAACTGCAACAACAACACCATACAAAGTAGCGCACCTCTTCCTAGGGAGAGCACACAAGAGAAACCACCACCAAGAATAACCAAGATCCCAGATGTTGTAGTAGCTTCATCTTCCTTGCCTCAGACTTACATCTTCTTCCTTATGTAGCTGGAACTGCGAGAGTGAGTGAGTCCAGATGAGAAAGGTGTCACTATATTTATACTAGTTTGTCAATGTATTGGGGACGACTTATCATCTGGAATAGTGGAGCCGACTTTTGATATGGAATAATTCATTTTCCACTTTATTAATTCTTGTGGGCCAACTTCTTATCTAGAGGCTTCTATTTTCACTTTATTCTTTTCCTGTGGGTCGAATTCTTTTCTAAGGTGTTCTTATTTTGTTCAATGGTCTTCCTTTGACTTCTGGAATCTTCCTCTCTTCTAAGAAAGGTTGTCTAGGAGGAAAATGCCTCCCACAAATACCAAAACATCAACACAAATAACCCTCGTAAACTCGTATATATACCCCGTTAGGGTCAAAACATAATACCCCCCTTCAAAAAAAATTGTTCTTAAATGTAGCTAAGGGTTTTACATGTGATGAAACCAAGTAATAGGATTTCCTTATGTTCCTGCTCTCTTGCCACCACTAATGATTATCCATCCATTTGTATTTAATTATTTTCAGTGTCACTTCTTGATAGATTCATTCCCTTTGATTACCTCCATTGTTGTGGCTTCTCCAATTTGTTGTAGTTATTGTTTTTTGATAATATAATATCTCATAATGGTTTCTTTATGCCCTATTCCATGACTATTTTGGCCATCTTCTTCTTATGTAATCATGATGTCAATCTTCTTTTCTTTCTTTCCAACTTTCTTGGTAATGACAATGTTGATAAGGTTTCATCTTTCAAGTTTGGCCTTCATTTTCCACACCCTTGTCATCATCTTATTTTTTGGTACAGTGATATGTTGGAACTATTGTACTTGATCTTTAATTTCTCTTGATTCAAGATAATACCATCATATTTTACCTTTATATCATCCAATTGGATTTCAACTTCTTCAAGTATTTTATGGTGACCTTCTTGTGTTTTCTCTTCCTTATCCTTCTACAAATGAATGGTGATGTTATCTATCAACTAATTCTTTCATGCTTCTTCAATTCTAGATTGCATTTATGGTTTTACATTCTTGGTATTTAAGGATTCTTCAGCCTTCTTAATGATTTTGTCTTCCACCCTTATGGTAGTTTTCTCTTCAAATATAATGGTAGTATCCTCTCCAACTTTGGGTAGAATATTCATCCTTAATATTTGATTCTGCCTCTTGTAGATGTATTTTAACATTCTTAATATCCTTAATAAGGTCTTGTTTATGCTTATGCAACCTTTTAATTTCTTCATCTTTCATTTTCAATTCCCCCTTGGACTCATCATTGTCTTTCTTGCATTTGTTCATATTTTCTTTCTTTAAATTATGAACCTTCTTAATCAATGCTTCATTAAGGAATTGCATCTTGGTAAATTTAGTACCCTTCTTTATGAGCTCTTCTTTTAATTCTTCATTATCCTTCTACAATTTTTAAAGTAATTTGTTATTTTCATTGGATTCATCTTCAATTGTATGCATCTCCTCCATTTTATGTCCTTTGTCCATCTATTTGACAATATTTCTTCAAATTCTTCCCACGTAGAGTATCATCTAATGTATTTATCAAAACTATACCGCCATATAATTTTAGCTTCACCATTTAAATAAATAACTAAACCAAGAGAACATATATAATTTTCCTTTTCTATGTTAAACCATTCAACTATAAAATCAATTTCATCTTTGTCTCCACTAGTTTTAGGTCTCACTATTAGTTCTTATTTAGGGTGTAACCAAAATCTGTAGATTCTAATTTCACAAGCTTTCAATACTTATCCAAACTTGTTCCAAAACTCCTACCTATATATGATCCTCTCTCTCTCTTGTTTCCAATGGTTTTTGAATCACCCCAACCAAACATTCCATTCAAAAGTTATGCCAATTTGAGTTAACAAAACCTTTTTAATCCTTATTCAAGCACTAGTTTATAGGACGACCCTAAACTGATATATCTACCAAAATGACTTTTCCATCAAGTTTATAATTTCATCATGTAACCTCCTAGTATGTATTCTCTATAATTCCATGGATCTGACTAAATTTTGATGTGCCAAGAAAACATCGTCGTGACTTTTCCAAAACTTGTTGAGTTTGACACATTCAAGGAGAGAAAAGTGCTACAGTATGCCACACTACCAATTTTTCAATTATGAATATAAACTTTCTACATGAAACACCCTTATCCATCTTCTTTCCAATGCCATACGTGGCACACAATTTTGACATTGCAATATTAAGATATGGTTGTTTTATTGAAACCACTTGTTTAATCATAGTTTTAGGATGAGACAAAAACCCTAACTTCCTCACCATGTAACTCTCCAATTATAAGGAATCCGATTTTGAAAATTTGACCAGAATACTTTGCTCATTCCTCTTCCACCTTGCAATTTCCATGCAAATCCAATATTCCAAAAAATATTTGTAGTAAAAATGCTACAATGGCGCCCCTAGGGTGTATGAAAATGGGTGATGGAGTGTATTGTTAAGATGCTCTATCATGTGAAGTCACTGGTTCAAACCCTGACTTATCTTATGTGTCATGTATGGGGCATCGTGGGCACACCTAGAGGTTCTAGTGGTAGCAATTGGATAACACGACCATGTGTCACATGAGTATGTGCCCAACTAGTTGTTGATTATGCCAATCACAAAAAAAAAAATTAAAAAAATGCTACAATGGCTTGTTTGAAAGTGCAGATCCAAGGATTGTCTACCCTTATACCAAATTTCATGAGTTAAATACTCAAAATAACATAATAATCTAAGATATCCACAATCTATACCAAAAGGTGAGAGTAAAGCACAACTCCCAAAGTGATAATAGATATGAGTTACATACTAACTCCTTGTATATTAGGAGAACCTCCTCCAAATAACCCCAATACATCCCTAACTATACCCCCATTATGGTTGTAACAACATATTGACTACAAATTATTTGAATTCTAATAATCTCTATAGTTGAAACTCTAAGCATCGTGTCTTTCCTCACTCGTTATCCTCCTCATCCCATTTTTTCTTCACAGAAATCAATCCATGAGGAGGAAACTCCTCTTCTCCCTTGTCTAAGGTGATGGCGTTTTAGGCCTTTATTGTTGCTTTGAGTAAGCCTTATAATAAGAAAGAACCCTCCAGAATTGTGAAGAAAGTGGTTGCAACCCTTGACATCAAGCTGCCTCATTTAGTTCTATGGATGAAAACTCTATAGTTGGGATAAAATGGTCTCATCAGGAAATTCCTAGGTTTTCGTCCTTCCTCCAAAGAAATGGACCAATCGATACAAAAAAATTGGATGGAAATGATCAAAGGTAAGGTATCGTATTTTTTCCGTGGAGAATATTATGTTTTTTTGTTTGAACTCAAAGAGGATAGAGACCTCATTTTTAAAGTGGCTTGTTTTTCATGGGACAAAGAGGAATGTATCTCAACATATGGATTTCAGATTTTGATCTAGAGGTGGATGTGCCTTCGACGGTCTTGCTATGGGTGAAATTTGCCCATCTTCCTCTGCACTTTTGAAATGATGAGTCATTGAAATCCATAAGAAACTATCATGCCCCAAGCCTTTGTCCATCCCATGTATTTTGCAGCATCTATGGAATTTCTAAATATTTCTCAATTTAATTAGATCCTTGAAATGAGTTAGCCTTTACCCATGTCTAAGGAAGCAACCTTGAATAAGAGCTAGTCACATTTAAGTGGAATTATCACAAGGAAGAAAGAACGATAGAAACAACAGGAAGATGAAGAGTGACTTCCAAAAAAAGACTAGACAAATGTCAAATACAGAAAAGAGGGAAGAAATAACAAACATAAATAAATCTTGGAATCGAAGTAACAATGGATGTTGTACGCGGCAGTGGATCATATCCTTCTTTGGGTAAATATTGAAAATTGTCTCCTAGAATAGTAGGGAAATGGGAAGTAATCTGAGGTAGAACCAATGCATGACTCAATAAAGGAAAAAATGCCAACTATTCTCTTCATCTAGGAGACAAAACTATAATATTTAATAATGGTAAATCTAGGAAAAATGCATTAGAAAAACAATAACATAGTCATTCCAAGTGCTAGAAGGGCATTGGGAAGAAATTGCACCCTTTGGGATCAAGAAAATTTTGAAATAACACAAGTTCAAATAACTCAAGACCAAATCCTTTCTATTATGACTCACCAACATTATAGGAGACATATTAAGGCATTTAATAACTATGCCCTAGTTTAATTTCAAGGAAATTATATTTGTTGGAGCTCCATAAAATTGGTCGGGGAAGCCTTGAACAACCAAAATAATATCATAATAGGTGATATGATTTCATACTAGGACTTAATAGATATCAAGCCAAAAAATGGAAATATATCTAAACAGATACGTGTTTGAACCTAGGACATATATCAACAAGATTGGACCATATCCTCATTCATATTGGCTTTTTTTTGGAAAACAGATCTGTAATTGAGGGGATCATATCCCAGTCGATTCATTAACACATATGCTTGTGTGTAATTTGATTTATGGACTCTATCTCAATTTTGTCTCTGAGTTGTGCATAGGGTTCTCTGTCTCTTGGAGGCTTGGTATTTTGTCCTACACTCATCAATAGATGGAAATGTAAGGTTGACAAGTAAAATATCTTCCAATAAACAATCAAGTAACTCAACTATGTAGTTGTTTCATATGGCAAGGGCTTTTTCTTGATCATGACCATAAATTGCTTATAAGAACACTGTGAGCATGAATGTCAAATGGTGTTTAGAAATAGGTTGGTTTATGGTCTCTATCAATTGGCTTGCAACATAAGCAGAGGGAAGCCAACTCTTTACATTCCAACCATCAATGAACTAGGCACTAGGTTAATAATCCAATGCGTAGTATGACTCAAGCTCATCCTCCAATAGATTACACCTTTATTTACTTTGCAATTAAATCACGAAGGTTAGTTTCTAGATGGAATCTCTCATGCATAGATATGTCATAGTAGTCTTTGGATTTGGATTTCACCTCAAAGTTGTGTCTAGATAAGAGAGTATGCACCAATTGTCAAAGTGAATGCTCAACGCCTTGACCACGAGCCAATGAGAGAATCGAGTATAAAATATCAAATGGATAGAGAAATGCTCTTAAAATAAGTAGGATTCCTCAGGGTGCCTTTTCATTTTCAAACATTGCATTGTGCAATTAATCCACTCAGAAATTAGGGTTAGGTTTTCAACCAACAAGTTAGACTATGTGTGATCTCTCCAAACCCACACCAATATGCAGCCTTGTAGCTATAGAATCATATAGAGTTTTAATTGTCACTCAATAGGGAGTTTGTGTGATCTTTCTCTTAATTAAAACACAATGACCCATAATATCTAACAACAGTATCTTGTGTCTTTTCCATCCCCTAATTTTTCCTTTACCCACCAACCTTCTCACGGAAATGAGCAATGAATGGTGCACCCATTGCTAGGATAAAATCATGGGAGCTTGGGACAACCAGACAGGTCGTGGGAAATGTTGGATAATGAAGAATGAGAGTGTGGGATCTTGTCTAGCTAGACTTCACACTCAATGTTTAGAAAACAAAGAGAAACATTAGAACAAAAGAGAGAAATAGCATGAGTCTCTCCTCACTTAGGGATCATATGCAAGTTGTGGCAAGCAAGAAAAAAATGTGTGGGGTCTCTCCTATGAAAATAGGGTTCACACACTATGTTTTTGCAACAAGAACAAACAAGTGGGTGTGCTCTCCTTGTTATAGGGTTTCCACAATATTTGGACAACAAAAAAATGAACATGGAGCAACTGAGTCTCTCCTTATGCAAGGGAGAGTAGAACTATTTTAATTTAAATGTAGACAAGGTTACTCATCTATGCAATAAATTATGGTCACCTTGGCATTAAGAGAATGTCACCAACAATCTCATGGATGCCCAGAGGCATGGGTAAAGTTGTGGTTAGGTTAGACTGCAAGGATACAAGCTTAGGGATGTCTAGGAGAAAGGGCAGGATTCATAGAATGCCTAGAAGCTATGAAGTTATTGTTGGAGCATTCAATGCATCCAAAGGTGACTGTTACTAGATTAAATGTGTATTCATCGTTACCAATGTACTCACTCTCTCAATAATGAAATAAATATGAAACAAGTTGCTCTACATACCCTCATTAATATATAGAGAATCCATTCAAATTATAACCAACAAGCTATACTAAAACATAATGGCTAATGTAACCATGCTCAGTACACAGAGGAACCAACTCAATGAGACAATATTTTTATCCTAGAACCCGATTGGGAAAACCAATCGAATGGTGCTCGATATTCTTCTTTCTTGAAGTTTTCAAATTTACAATGTTCTCCTCCTCCTTGGCCCAAATCCTTTTGGAAATAAGTGAGAGTGAAGAAATAGGGAGAGCTAGGGGGTAAGGGAAGGCCAACAACCATGGCTCTTCACCTCTTGTTCCTTAGCCTTCTCTCCTATCCATTACCTTGTCATTTTATATATTCTTCTTTAACTGTTATCTTACATGCTTATTAGCTTATTCCACGTTAGATTGCATTGAGGCACATGGATTTCATAATGTTGATTGATCATCAGTTTGTTTTGTAGGTACTGAGTCTTATCCATTCTTTAGTTTGGATTCATTTCAGATTAAAAGCCTTCACATATATTCACATATTCTACCATTGTTGGTGTCAGACCACAAACCCATATCTCTAATTTTTTAGGTAACTTTAGATTATGGGTTGTTGCCTTTCATATTTAATCTAATGTGGTTACATGTTGCTAGTGTTATAGAGATCATCATCAAGACCTAGCAAAGTTTGATTCAAGGGTTGTCATCTTTTGTTTAGCAAAATGTTTTGAGCCACTAAAAATTAACTAAAGCATATGGAAAAAAATCATATATACTCCCTCTCAAGGGTGATCTTCCATTCAACAACAATTAGATGCCCTTCAATCCTACATAGATTCTCATGACATCTCTCTTCAAATGCTAAAGGAATATCACACCCTATTTAACAAACTCCAATAAGATTTCATAAAGAGGAGGAGCAATTGAGACTTAAATTAAAAAGGTTGTGGTTGAAGTCTAGGGACAGTAACACCACCTTCTTCCATGAGCAACCTCAAGGAAGGCAATAGAAAAACAATGTCCAAAAGATTAGTCTTGAAAATGTGGAACACACTTTCAATTCTAAGTGAATTTCAAATACTACACATGATCACTTTAAATTTCTCTACATGGAGGAGGATCCATCCTCTAGCAATGTTATCCAAGTCATGTTGCAAGGCATTACTCATTTAGTTTCAAATGAGGATAATCATACACTGTCCTAATGGATTGAGGAAGAAGAAGTTGTGAAGATGATTTGGAATTTGGACCCAGACAAAGCCCTTGGGCTAGATGGTTTAACAACCCATTTCTACCATGCATGCTAAAGTATAATTAAAGGAGATATCTACTACATATTATTGAAATGAATATTAGTCAGGAGGAGGTACCAATTCTTCCTTTCTTGAGATCATTCCTAAGGAAAACAATACTTCATATTTTTTTGGGTTTAGACCAACTTCACTTTGTAGTGCATCTTATAAGATCTCGACAAAAATCTTGGCAAATCATTTAAATAGAACCCTCCCTAATATAATTTTTGAATGTAAAGGATTTTTTTATCTAGAAGTGCCATATTACTAACAATACCTACTAATGCAAGAGGCCATTCATTCCTGAAGGTCCAACAATGAAAATAGAATGATTCTAAAGATCAATATGGGCAATGCTTTTCATTGGGTTCGTCACTCCTTCCTTTTAATTGTAATGAGAAACTTTGGTTTTGCATACTACTTCATAAGGTGGGTAAAAGCATGTGCATGTTTCCCGTGGATCACTCCATCAGTAAAAGGATGGCCTACGTCTTTCTTTTAGAGTTTGAGAGACATGCAATAGGTGTGCCCCTTGTCTCCCCTATTATTCATTTTAATGGTAGACACGTTAAGAAGGAGACTTTAGCAAGAAACGATTGGTGGATACTTGAAAGGAATCTTGATAGTTCAAGGAGTCAAGAAAATGAATCATTCTTAGTTCGTTGATGACACTCTTTTCATGGAAGAAGCCTATTTGATTATCACTTCAAGATTTAAGAAGGTGTTAGATCAATAACTGGAGGCTTTGGGAGGTAAAGTCAATAAAGCTAAAATCAACATATACAATTGGAATACTCGTCCCCTTATTCTTTAGAGGATAACAATAATTTTGGAGTTTTCTTGCACCAACGATAAGACATCGTTTATACATTTTGGAATGTTGATGATTGTAACATTGAATAGGTACTTCCACATTGGTTTTGTGTCGAAAATGTGGAAGTCATCTTGAATGCCTCTTAAGACTTAGGAGATTCACTTTAATAAAGTGATTATTAAAGTGAATTCCTTTTTGTAATTAATGGAGTTTAATTTAAGTTAAATGCCTAAGTATTTGTCATTAGTGAGTTAAATTAACTCCTAGCCATTATACCATAAAGTGCAAGTGAGATCTGATATCAACCATTAATCACTTTGGATATCTAGGGTTTTGGATTTATGGTAAACTCAAGATTATAAAAGGTAGCCTAAGTGAGAGGAGAAAACACACTCATAGTGAGATAGGAGATCTCATTGATTGGGTGGAGAAAGACTTTTTCAAGTGTGTAGGGGTGGGGTCTGAGAAAAGGAGCAAGGGGTAGCAAAGGAGTAGCATCTAGGTGTGATAAGATAGGCTATTTTGCTGTTTTGTATTATTCCTCGGGTGGGCCATTATCCTGAGACGGGAGCCCAAATTTTATCTTAATAAAATCAATAAGGTATCGGTTTTCCCTTAGGGGTTTTTTCCAGGGGTATTTACCCAAAAAAATTTGTGTGAAAATGTGTATGGTTTCCTTTTGTGCTTCTATTGATTTAATTATTTAGATCATTAAAACTCAATCATTCTTTACTCAGTAAAATATGGTTAATAATTTTATTACAACAAGGGTTTTCTAGGAAGTAAATTATGAAGTGTTGGGTTGTTGAAATTTAACATGGTATTAGACTGTGATCAGTTCTCAAGAGGAAACCAAGTGCACATAGTTCGTAATTTGGCAGCACATGAAATTTTTATTTTTATGCAGGTTGCGGGTAAATAATAAAAAAAGGGGCAACAATGGAAATTTTTTTATGCAAACAACATAATTTTTATTTATTTTTCCTACAGGTTGGAGAAAAGAAAAGAAAAAACAAAACAAAAGGAAAAGGAGCAACATATGTTGCAAGTTACAAAAGGATAGTACGGTCGCACATATTATATGGGTGCGTGATGGGAAGATCAAGCCACTAGGAGAAGTTGTCGGGAAAGGAAGAAGGCTACAGTAGGGCTAGAGAGGGTGGATTACAGAAGGAGTAGTTGCCAGTGCTAGGAGATGGCGGCGAGAGGCAGAAAATATGGCAGTGGAAATGAACAAGGCATGCATGGATTGAGGTAAAGGATTGATCGAGGTAAAGGTGATTGTTGGGCTGCAGTCACAACCAAAATCACGAGCCAACAACATAAAGCAACCACAAGGCTGCAGGGAAACACAACAGCATGTCACATGCCATATAGGATGTGGGAAAGCTATCGATCAACCGCTAGGACAACATGCAGCCATCGAGTAGCCTAGAAGGGTCACAGGAAGCCTTAGTTAAGCCTTGGGTAGAAACTTTAGGCAATGGGTAGGAGGTCCAAGTAACGGGTAGCGAGTGTGAGCAACAAGCAACAGGTTCGAGAAATAAGCAATAGGTATGGGAAATAGGAAAAAGAGTCCTAGGCAAGGATCCAGGTAGTTAAATATTAATTGGTTTCTTGAAGGACTAAGCACAAATTCTTCAGTTTAATGTTCTTGAAGGACTAAGCACAAATTCTTCAGTTTAATGTGCTTGAAGGACTAGGCACATTTTTCAGTAGGTTGTATTTCCTGGTAAATTTATGATTTGGAGATGGCCACAATCAATTTGAGATTCGAGGACAGGCTGGAGGGTGCATCTAACTTCGTACCTTGGGGAAGGAAAGGGTGACATTGGTTCTCATGGAGAACTGGTTGTGAGATTTTGCTAACACAAAGGTGACCCCACCGATGGATCCAAAGGACCTGGCCACCCATGAGTTGAAAGACATGAAATCTAGCAGGATCATATTAGACACAGTGAAGGATCATTTGATTCCTCACATATCCGAGAATAAGTCATCTATGGAGATGTTTGTAGCTCTGATAAATATTTTTCAAAGCAATAATACAAACAAGAAGATGGTGTTGAGGGAAAATCTTAGAGAGACCAAGATGATCAAATCAGATACAGTGACCAGTTGACCCATCAAGATCACTTAGGTACATGATCAGTTGGAAGTTGTTGGGGAAGTCGTGACAGATGAAGAGTTGGTGAGGATGAACCTTAATGGTTTCTCTAAGCCATGGGCCCCATTCATCGAAGGCATCCTATCACAGGAGACAATTCTCAAGTTTGACAGGATATGGGATGATTTCAACAAGGAGGATATTTGGAAGGAATCTCTAGCAGACTAATAGGTTGGTGATGATGATAATCTGGCCCTTGCTAGTCAAGCAAGGAGGAGTAGGGGAAATACAGGTGGAGAGTTAAATCCATGAACTAGAAAGAAGAAGGATTCGAGAAAAGTGAAATGCTTTGCATGCCACAAGAGTGGTTGTTAGTTTTTTTTGTGGCTCGGAGGTAATCTACATTTGCAGTGCCCACCATGCAAAAGTGACCGAGCAAATGTCTCTCTCTAGTGACTTGACTTTATAAAGTTAAGTGGGGTATTTTATTATTTAATGAGTAAAAGTGACTTTATAAAGTTTGGGTCACTTAAGTGATTTAAGTGAACTCAATGTGAGAATAAGTCATGTTTGTTGATCTTGTGGGGAAAGATTGAATCTCATTTATTGAGATCTAGGGTTAGGGCAGTTACTCATTAATGAGTTATAAAAGAAGCATTTAAGAGAGATGGGGGCACACTTTTTCCAAGAGAGATTGAGAGAAGAGCTAAAAGGAAGAGAGAAGGAGCAACAGAGAGGGATAGGTGCAAATCCCAAGGAGAATAGGAGGCATGCATCCCAAGAAGCTTCAACATTAAATTAGTTCATACAACATAGTTTTATGTAGACTGAACAACAAGAAAAAGATAGTTCGTACAACAAACTCTGGCACTAAAATCAAGGCATATTGGCACAAATTTTGAGAGATTTTTTACACAGATTTTTGAGTCACTTTAATGATGAGGAAAATTTGTATTGTTCATACCTGAAAGTACAGAAATTGGGCTCTATTTTCAAGGTAGTCTAACTATCTATTACTACACAAAAATCGAGGTGGTGCTTTGGCACAAATTTCAAGGAGTTTGGGCATTGTATCTGAGATAAGTATAGTTATTTAATAGGTTGAAAATGTATTGTTGAAAACTCATTATATTATCCTTCATGCACTCATGATAAATCTCTCCTTTGTTGGTTTTCTCTTCGAGATTTTTCCAGGGGCATTACCTAGAAATCTTTGTGTCAAATGTGTGGTCGATGATTGTCTACTATTCATTTATTTTCTGCTGCAAAGTTCTTATTCATTTGTGTTTTTTATCATAAAATGCAGTTGGATGTGTTGGGTTTAAATGCATTATTTTTGAAGTTTTATTGGAGGTAGAAATCAGAGTTTGGTTAAGTGTTTGATGAAATTCCTACAAGATTTAGACTAGTTTGTAAGTGAAATTTATACATGGTATTAGAGCTTTGACTCTAAGGTTGAATGGACTAGATTTTGGCACTTGGATTGCATTGACTTGCAGGGGTTATTGTTATGAAGAAAGAAGGGGAAAAAACATTTGGTCAGTTGGACAAGGATGTCTTCCAGTATCAAGTATGAGGATAGGTTGGAGGGGATATCCAACTACCTAGAATGGAAGGTGAGGATTGCAGTTGTTCTTTGGGAGAACAAGCTATGGAATTGTGTGAGTAATACAATGAAAATGCATTCGTCAAATCCCATTTCCCTAGACCTCCATGAGGTGAAGGAAGCAAGGACGCAAAGGATACTCCTAGATGGGGTAAAAGACCACTTGATCCCACATTTGGCTAAGAAGAATATAGCCAAGGAGATGTGGGATGCACTGAAAAAATTGTACGAGAACAAGAATGAGAACAAGAAGATGGCCCTAAGGGACAAGCTCCACAACACTAGGATGGCCAAGGGAGAGAGTGTGGCCACCTATCACACCCAAATCATGTAGGTGAAGGATGAGTTGAGCGTTGTTGGTGATGTTGTTCGAGACTTAGAGTTGGTGAGCATAACCCTGAAGGGATTCACCAAAGAGTGGGATGTGTTCATGAAGTGTGTGGTGGGCAGAGAGAAATTTCCCACTTGGGAGAGATTGTGGAATGATTTTACTCAAGAGGCGATCCATGAGGGGTCTCAGAGTAGAGATTAAGAGAAGGCAGAGGGTGGTGCAGATGAGGAGAATGTTGCTCTTGTGGGAAAGAGAAAAGGCAATAAGAAGGACATGAGAAAAGATAAATGCTTTGCATGTCATAAGACTGGCCATTAAATTAGTCAACGTCCAAACAATAAGAAGAGAAAGAAGGATCCAGAGGTATCAACATCAGCTGAGGTTGATGAGTTTTCTAAAAAGTTTGAGAAATAATTTTCTTTGATGACTTGTCTTTTAGGCATTGATTGTCTAGTATGTGAGGAAATTGAAGCATGGTTTGTGGACAATGGTGCATCTTGATATATGACAGGAAAGAAGTCGATGTTCCTTAGTTTTTCATAGATAGACTCAAACTGTTATGTGGGTTGTGGGGCTAGAACCAGACATGCAGTGAAGAGGGTTGGATGTGTGATATTCCAGCTAAAGTCAGGAGGATTTCTAAAGGTGATCAAGGTGTTGTTTGTTATATAGCTACTAGTAAATTTTCTCTCAATGTCATCTTTGGACAATGAGGGATGTTGAGTTGTGTTCTTTCATGGATATGTGTTTCATACATCCAGAGGGAGTTACTCTAGACACAACAATAGTGCTTGGTGTCAAGTATGAGAGAATATATAGGTTGTTGGACAGCCTGTGATTGGATCTAATGGATTCTTGGATTTAGACTCAGTGTCAGTATCAGAGACTAGTAATTGTGAGGATTCTTCCAGTACAGTCAGGAGACTTAGCTGGTATGAGGTGACATAGTTGGATGTTGAGGAGAGTGAGGAGACTCCTAGGAGCATGTCTTGGATGGACATGTCTCCATATCATAGTTCAACGCAGGTAGCGGTAGGGACTTATAGTTCAAAGTGAGTTGAGGCTTCTAGTTCAAAGGGAGTAGATGGAGTAGCAAATGAGCTGATGGGGTTGGATCTGGATCTTGACGAAGGTTACAAAAGTACCTCCCTCGCTAAGAGGGAGTGTTATTTTTTTTGTAGCTCGGAGGAACTTCTGCATTGGTGGTTCCCAACATGCGAAAGTGACCGAACAAACATCTCTCTCTAGCAAATTAACTTTTTAAAGTATGCGGAAGTGACTGAACAAACATCTCTCTCTAGAAAATTAACTTTTTAAAGTGATTTTATATGTTAAGTGGGGCCTTTCATTATTTAAAGAGTAAAAGTGACTTTATAAAGTTTGGGTCACTTAAGTGATTTAAGTGAACTCAATGTGAGAATAAGTCGCGTACGTTGATATTGTGGTAAAATATTGAATCTCAACCATTAAGATCTAGGGTTAGGGAAGTTACTCATTAATGAATTATAAAAGAAGCATTTGAGACAAATGGGGGCACACTTTTTCCAAGAGAGATTGGGAGAAGAGTTGAAAGGAAGAGAGAAGGAGAAACAGAGACACATAAGCACAAATATGAGGAGAATAGGAGGCATGCATCCCAAGAAACTTCAACATTAAATTAGTCAGTACAACAGAGTTTTATGCAGACTGAGAAACAAGAAAAAGAGAGTCTGTACAATGTACTTTGGCACTGAAATCAAGGCATATTGGCATAGATTTCGAGACAATTTTTACATATATTTTTGAGGCACTTTAATGCTAAGGAAAATCCATATTGTCTATACCTAAAAGTAAATAAAATGGGCTATGTTTTCAAGGTAGTCTTACTATCTATTGTTGCACATAAATCGAGGTGGTGCTTTGGCACAAATTTGAAGGAGTTTGGGAATTGTATCTGAGATACATATAATGATTTAATAGGCTGAAAATGTATTGTTGTAAACTCATTTTAGTATCCTTCATGAACTCATAGTAAATCTCTCCTTGGTTGGTTTTCCCTTTGGGGTTTTTCCAGGGGCATTGCCCAAAAATATTTGTGTCAAATGTGTGGTTGATAATTGTCTACTATTTATTTATTTTTTGTTGCAGAGTTCTTGGCCATTTTTGTTTCTGTTCATAAAATGAAGTTGGATGTGTTGGGTTTAAATGTGTTATTGTTGAAGTTTTGTTGGAGACAAAATTCAAAGTTTGGCTAAGTGTTTGTCAAAATTCCTAAAAGATTTAGACTAGTTTGTAGGTGAAATTTCTACAGTGGCCACTATGCTTCACAATGTATAGAATGGAAGAAAGGGAAGAGTAAGTCTCAACAAGTAGAAACATCTGCAGAAGCTCAAGTTAAGGAGTTTACTACGAATTTCAAGAAGGAGTTCTTGTTAGTCTTCTGTCTTTCTGGCACGAATTTCGGTAATGCCTTGTTCGTGGATAGTGGGGATTCTCATCACATGATGGGGACACATGAGTTGTTCACCAATTGGTTAGAGATGGAATCGGATCTACATGTGGAGCTTGAAACCCATGCCAAGTGTGGTGTAGAGGGAGTTCATACAGTTAGGTTCTAGTTGGAGTCAGGAGGTTCTCTGGAGGTGGCAAATGTATTGTACATTTCACAGCTTAAAATAAATATCTCTCAATATCGGCAATAGAGGACGGTGGATATGGAATCTCTTTCAAGGATAGTTGAGTTCTTATTTGGCCAAAGGCATCTGACATATACTCAACTCAATTTCTTGGTGTTAGAGAGGGAAAGGTATATAAGTTAAGGGGAAAGCGTATGGGTGGACCCAAGGGGATATTGGATCGTGGATCGATGTCAGTGACGGAGGACAATAGTAGGAGGGTCTGAAGGGTGAGTAGAGTTCACAGAATTCCAGTGTGGGGAGTCAACCTTCAGATGGAAAGAGGGAGTTTGCCCCTTCCAGTTCTGTTAGAAGACTCAATTGGTATGATTTTACATTGATGGATGCTCAGGAGCAGGAGGAGGCTCCTAGGAGTATAAACATGGAGAGCAGGCCTCTAAAGAAGTTTCCATACTTCAAGGTACTAATGTGTAGCTTCATCAATTCTGATACTTCCAATGTTCAAGGAGAAGTTGACCAGTAATGTTGGAGGGATGTCAGTGTGAAAGATAATGTGTGCGACATTGTGCCCCGGTTGGAGGGAGAATTGATTCCAAGTGGCTCTTCAAGAAGTACATTCCTCGCTAAAAGGGAGTGTTGATGTTTGTAGCATGAAAAAGGTACTTCCACATTGGTTTTGTGTCTAACATGTGGAATTCATCCTTAATGACTCTCAATACTTCAGAGGTTCACTTTAATGTAGTGATTACTGAAGTGAATGCCTTTTTGTAATTAATGGAGTTTAATTTAAGTCAAATGAATAAGTATTTTGAATTAGTGAGTTAAATTAAATCCTATCCATTAGATCATAAAGTGAAGGTGAGATCTAATCTCAACCATTGATCACTTTGGAGATCTAGGGTTTTGGATTTAGGGTAAACTCAAGATTATAAAAGGTAGCTTAAGTCAGAGGAGGAGACACACCTAGAGTGAGATAGGATATCTCATTGATTGGGTGGAGAAGGGATTTCATCCAAGTGTGTAGGGAAGGGCCCAACAAAAGGAGGAAGGGGAAATAAAGGAGTAGCAGTCAGGTGTGATAGACTAGGATATTTTGTTGTTTTGTATTATTCCTTAAGTGAGCCATTATCCCAGGATGAGAGCCCATATTTTATCTTAATAAAATCAACAAGGTACTAGTTTTTCCTTAGGGATTTTTCCTGGGGTATTTACCCAGAAAATTACATGTGAAAATGTGTATGGTTTCATGTTGTGTTTATGCTGATTTATTTATTTAGATCTTTAAAACTCAACTGTGCTTTTATTCAGTAAAATCTACTTAATAAGTTTATTACAACAAGGGTTTTCTAGGAAGCAAATTGTCGAGGGTTGGGTTGATGAAAATTTAATAGGGAATCCCAACAACTTTACCATATCCAAAGGTAGCATGCTGGCAACATATCCTTTAGAAGAAAAAAAATACAATAGTGGGGCTTTCACTAGTTAAACCTAGTAGGGAGAGTGGTGTTAATTAGGTCGATTTTAGTAGTGCTCCCTCTTTACCAAATATACGATCTTCTTACTCCAATAGGAATCATGTCATAGAAAATGAAATATATTTAAAAGTTCCTTTGGGAAGGGGTAAAAAACAAATACAAAAAAATCCACTTAATTAATTGGAATACTATTAGTGCCCCACTGGAAAGAGTAGGATTAGATATCAAGGATCACATATTAATGAATTTGGCACTAGGAGAAAAGATTATATGGTGTTTAGTTTCATGAGGTAGATAGTGGTTGAAAACAATGTTTCATAAGAAATAATTATATTTAAGCATACTTAGAATCTTGGATCTTCCCATTCCAGATATTTTTGTCTCCCCCATATCGCACCTTTGTAAGTTTGAAACTCCAATCATTCAAAATTTTCTCTGATGGGTGCTAGGAAACGGTAGGTGTATTAGGATCTAGGAAGATAACATCCTAGGCCACTCACCTCTTATTCAAAACTTTGAAACAAACAATCCAAAGGCTGAACTATCTTTGTCAAGAATTAACACCTCATTTGATTTTTTATTGTGGGATTCAACATGAAATAGAAGGTGGATATGCTAGAGACCATTGCCTATTCTTAATTTGCTTAAGGGGAAATTTGAACAATTAACCAAGCTCTTGAGAGGACATGATATTAAGACTATAGACCAAACTCTAACCCTCAGGTGAAATAATTTGGAAGCAATGTCGGGGGGTGGATGTGCTGCCAAAAGTAAGGATTTTCTATAAAACCTAAAGAAAACAAGAATTTGAGGTCCTTCACAATTTCCAAATTATCAATGTGTTGAAGAAACTATTAGCCATCATTTTGTACTATGTGAATTTACATCTTAGGTTTGGAAGTTAGCATCTGTATAGTAGAGCTAGGATATCTGATACAGATGTCAAAAGATTGGAGGGAGATGTTTTTAATATGGCATATGGTATTTTTGGGATCCTTCATTAATAAAAAATTAATCAAAAGATCTTGGGTGGCACTCCCTAAATCCATGTGTTGGAAGATATGGCTTGCAAGAAATAAGGCAATATCCAATTAGGAATATCTCCTTTCAAGAGTTGTAACCAATCATGTGTGTGGATTTTTTGAAGCAATCTGATCTAATGGAGTTTGGTAGTGTAACATGTCTTTATTGGAGGAAGGAGAAAGAGTTTGAATGAGGGATTTACTATAGACAAGGACAAATTCAACAAGACCTCTACTCAAGAGGCCAAATCTATAGATTTTAACCTTGTACGATAATTTACTGCAAACAAATTTTCAATAAAAGAACATAAAAGATACAATGGAAAGTACACACATTACACACATATTTTTCCCCTGGAAACCCAAACCGAGAAAACCAACATATTCTATATTCATTCACTCATACATTATTTACAATACAATATACATATAGGAGCCAACGGCATCCAAAACCCTAATCCAATGAACTGGATTAGTAAACAATCCTAATTCCTTAATCGGAAATAGAAAACCATTGGCAAAAAACCATGTGCCGAAAAACCGCCCAAAAATGGACATGAAAACCGGTAAAAAAATACAACACATATCCAAAATTCTCCCACTTGTTGTTTTCCTTGCATACAAGGGGTTACAGGGTTACATAGTCAACAATCTAGGGCAGCAATGCCCATAGATACTCTACACCAAGAGAACTTCTTAGTGTTCACAAATTTTGTTAATTAATCTGCAACATCCTTCAAAGTATCCACCTTCATCAGCAACACCTTCTTTTCTTCAACCATGTCTCTCACAAAGTGATATAGAAACATCAATATGCTTTGTCTTTGAATGATAAGCAAGGTTTTTCGCTAGAAAAATTGCACTCTAGCTATCACAATCTATCCTTATAGCTTGTTGTACCAACCCAATACCTGAACACAATCTCTGTAACCATACGGATTTCTTGCTTGCATGAATGGCTTCCATGTATTCAACTTCTGTAGTTGAAAGTTCCACTACAAACTGTCTTTTTCTCATCCAACAGATTACTCCTCCAAATAGGTTAAACACATACCCACTTGTAGCTCTTCTGTGATCCAGATCTCTAGCCCAGGCTGCTTCCACAAAGCCATGTATTTCCAACACTCTATCCAATCTCGATCTTCCTTGGTAGCACAATCCATAACTAGTAGTGCCACACAAATACCTAAAAAACCTCTTTACTGTTGTCCAATGCTACTTCCCTGGTTTTGACATATACCTCCTCAAAATTCCCACTACATATGCAATGTCTGGTCTAGTATAGACCATTGCATACATCAAATTGCCAACTGCACTCGCATATGTTACGTGAGGCATGTCCTCCTCCTCTTCCTACGTCTTGGGACACCAATTCTTAGATAACTTTACACCTACGGGAATAGGGACCTTGACTGGTTTACATTCCTGCATATTAAACATCTGCAATATTTTGTCGACATATTTTCTCTGATTTAACCAGAGTTTCTTGTTTTTCCGATCTCTTTTAATTTCCATGCCCAAAATGAAATTTGCAGCACCAAGATCCTTCATGTCAAATTTAAAGGACAACTTAGTTTTCACATCCTGGATAATCTCTTTGTTGTTTCCTATCAACAACATGTCATCCACATACAAGACCAAATAAATCAAATTATCACCAATTAATTTAAAATACACACAGTGAACCTATTTGCTTCTTGTGAAGCCAAGTCCCAACATATAAGTATCAAATTTTTGATAACACATCCTTGGTGATTGTTTTAAGCCATATAGGGACTTTTTCAGCTTCCATATCAGCTCCTTCTTTCCCTTCACAACAAATCCTTATGGCTGCTTCATGTAAATTTCTTCTTCTAAATCCTCATGTAGGAATGTTTTCTTCACATCCATATGTTCTACTTCAAAATCAAATGCAGTAGCAACAGATAACATAAATCTAATAGAGTTTAACTTATCAATAGGAGAAAAAATATCACCAAAACCAATTCCCTCAACCTGGGAATAACCCTTTGCTACTAACTGAGCTTTATATTTCTCCACTTTTCCATTTGCATTCAACTTCTTTTTAAATACCCATTTGATGTCAATGGGCATTCTTCTAGTCAGAAACTCCAATAGATCCCAAGACTCATTCTTATCCAAGGCTTCCATTTCATCGGACATGGCCTTTTTTCAAAGTTTTTCGTCCTCTTAATCCATTGCCTCCCTAACAGTTCTAGGATCATCATCAGTAATAGAAAAATAAAAATTTGAACAGAAATGAGGTGGAGTATACCTTTTTGGTAGCCTTTTTTCCCTCACTGATCTCCTCAATACTAGAGTATGAGGATCTTCTTCTTCTTATTCTTGTTCTTTTGTAGAGTCTGATTCATCATCCTTTGGCTCAAACTCTATTTTCTCTAGTTCTTCCTTACTTGGTAGGACCTCATGTTTGACAACAACCTTCATTTCTCTAATACCACATCTCGGCTATACACACCCTTCTTTATTTTTGGGTTCCAAAGCTTATAACCTTTGAGACCATCTTTATACCCAATAAAGATACACTTTTCAGCCTTTTTATCTAGCTTACTCTTGTTTTCCTTTGGAACATGAAGATAGGCCTCATAGCCAAATAACTTGAGATGTGTGAGAGAGGGTTTCTTACCAATCCATACCTAGTGTGGAGTATTGTCATCCAGTGTCGATGAGGGTGATCGATTGACCAGGTAACATGCAGTACCCACTGCCTCTACCCAAAATTCTTGCCCTAACCCAACACCACTAAGCATGCTCCTTGCTTTTTCCATCAACGTCCTGTTCAACTTTTCTGCAACTCCATTTTGTTGAGGTGTATTTGGAGTAGTCTTATGCCTTATTATACCGCACTTCTTACATAAGTCTTCAAATTCATTCCCACAGAACTCTCCACCATTATTTGTCCTCAACACATTAATTCTTTTATATGTTTGATTCTCAACAAGAGCCTGAAACTCTTTAAACCTATCAAAGACTTCAAATTTATTCCTGAGGAAATATATCCAAGTATTCGTTGAGAAGTGATCTATAAATGAGACATAGTACATAGATTTTCCCAATGATGGAACCGACACAGGTCTAAACACATCATTGTGCACTAGCTATAAAATTCCTTCTGCCCTCGTTGCACCAGAGGGGAATCTTACCCGATTTTTCTTCCCATATACACAATGTTCATAGAAATCAAAATCTAGAGAGTAGTTAGGCATACCTTCAATCATACCTTTACCGTGTAGTAGTTGAAGAACCTTCTCTCCTATATGACCTAGTCTTTGATGCCACAACATAACCTTTTCTCCAGATACTGTAGGAGTTTTTTCTTCTTCTACTCCAATATATGAAACGATGGAACTATTACACCCATCACTAATAGTGCTTCCTTGCAGCTTATATAGAGTTCCAATCTGAACTCCCTTCAACAACACCATTTCTAATCGAACCGTTATGTAGGTTTCTCTTTCAAATATTGTTTTTACCCTTACATCAGCCATTTTGTTTACATAAATTAAATTTCTGGCCAATCTTGGGATGTGCAGAATGCCAGTCAGTGTTTCAATCCTTCCATCTATAAGCCTCAACTTGACTCTTCCTCGTCCTATGATTTTAGTTGCCTATTCATCACCTAGGAAAACATTACCTCCATCATACCTTTCATATTCACAGAACCACTCCCTGTGGGGAGTCATATGAAAGGATGCACTTGATTCAACCAATCATGCCTCATGATATGCATGTGTGCTTGAAAAATACAAGTACACATCCCCTCCTTCTTCCTTGGAGGTCTTTTCTTCTATAAAGGGAGCAAATTCAAAGCCCTTCATTTTCTCAACTCTTTTGGATCTAAATTGCTTCTTGAAGTGCCATTCTTTTCCACATCTCCAGCATACCTTTACAAACTTTCCAAGATATTTAGATCTCCCCTTGGGGACTTAGATCTATTTCTTTCTAGGAGCGTCCTCTTGCAAATAATGCATCTCTTCTTTGATATTCCATGTTGTTTTGTCTCATATCCTTCGACAACAAAGATGAGACCACATCATAGAAACTCAAGGTAGTTGTTATATTACTTACCACAATATTGAAGGTGTTCATATGCTCTGTCACAGAGTCTCCATCTCTCATCCTCAGGTTATACAACTTCTTTTGGAAGAACAATTTATTTACCAAGGACTTAGACTAATAAAAGTTCCCCAACTTGTTCAATAACCCTTTGGTTGTAGCTTCCCTCGACACATTCAATAATACTAAATATGAGAGACACAATCGGATTGTGCTCTTCGCCTTCCGATCCAAATTTTTCTAGTCATCTGCTAACTCTCTTGTAGGTGCAGTACCTGGATCCACCTTGATCCACTCATCTTTGTCTACCAACAGATCTTCCATCTTGAGCTTCCACAACTCAAAAATTTTCCCATTAAATTTCTCAATCTCTATTTTCGAACTGCTCACCATTTCTTTTCACTTGAAGAATCAATATCGCATATCTCCCACTGCAACAAGGCTTATCAAAATCCCGAACCAAACCCCTAACCACAAATGTGTCCCCCTTAATCCAATAATTTCTCTGATACCAAGTGTAGATTTTAACCTTATACAATAATTTACTACAAACAAATTTTCAATAAAAGAATAGAAAAGATACAATGGCAAATACACACATTACATGAAGATTTTTCCCCTGGAAACCCAAATTAGGAAAACCAACATATTCTATATTCATTCACTCATACATTGTTTACAATAAAATATACATATAGGAACCAATGACATCCAAAACCATAATCCAATGACCTGGATTAGTCATCAACCCTAATTCCTTAACCTGAAATAGAAAACCATCGATGAAAAACCATGTGTCGAAAAACCGCCAAAAAACGAATACAAAAACTGGTAAAAAATAAAAAATTGGGGGCGTTTCCCCTAAACCCCCATGCAGGGGGGATCTCACCCCCCTAAAAACCCCCTAGATAGGGGGGATCCAACCCCCTGTAACCCCCCGAGAAGGGGGCACTACACCCCCCTCTTATCCCCCTGCGCACCCAACGCAACATAGACACTTCTTCTAGTCGTGCAAAGAATAAAACACATATAAAACAAAATCAAACTAGTCGTTGGCAACTTCATATGGGAGAGGAGGATTTCCAATAATGACTATTAAACAAAATACAACACAATATGTTCTTTAACAGAGTGGCAAAAGGAAACCCAAAGGTGGCAGGTGTGAGGGGAGTTATCCTATATCCCAAGGGAAACCAAGAAACAAGTTTTGCATGGGGAATATGAATTGTAATGAATAATGTAGCAAATATTTTGATGCTTTTTCAAGGGCATCCATCAACAAATGTTAAAGGATTAAAAAATGTCACATAGATTCGATATTCCACCATCGTCATAAGACACATGTGGTTCGAGACAACCTTGCAAGATACTCTCCTCACAAGGGCTATTTTTAAATCTCAAGCTCTAGTTGAATATTTTGAAGTAATTGAATTTTTCAAGTCTTAATGAAACATAATCTACTTTTTGATGCTAAAGAAAATGAGGGTGTTGGATTAGGGGAAGGAATGTGAATAATAAATTGGGGAGGGGGTATGGTCTCTTCCCCCCCTCCCTTAATAGTATTTGTTTGCAATATAATTCATACCATGTATCAAACTCATCAAGAGTTTCCTTGCACATGCAAGGACGTGTCTATAATTAAATTCATCATGTGTTTACACTTCTCATTCATTTTTGGAGGTGATGGAGAGGTTGATACTATTTTGAATCATTTGAATGTGTGCATGTGGTTTATCTAACTTTCTCTTGGATGTTGAGGGTTTCATAGTAGTCACCTTGGCATTAGGAATTCCACTTTCCTCCATGTATTTTGTGTTGGATTTGAAGGAGTGAGGGGTGAAGTGATCGGCCTAAGGTTAGGTGAGTTAGGCTTAAAAAATCCCATGGAGTTCTTGCAATCACCCATGCGATTCTTTCATTTCTAGGCAAGTATGTATGTTGACCCTGCTTCATTTTGATCTAGTTTTGGTTGTCCAAAGGGGAGCATTGGCAGAAGTCTTTTTTATATGAATAGATTGGAACAAATAACATTGAGTTTATAACCTATTAAGGAGACTTCTAATTGATTTGGAGAAGAAACTAGTATGGAAGGGTTTCAATGTTGTCCTAGTCCACAACTAGATTTGGGTACAAGTTCCAATGTCATCCCGACATTAATACATCACACACAACATCGAAAGAAAAAGCATAAAAAAGTTGCAAACATATTGTCAAGATTATGGTAACACTTTAGTTGAGTTGTAATTTCAACACAATTAGAGTGCCACATGAAAATCTCTACTTTCTTTAAAAAGTAAAATCTCATTGGAATACTAATTCTATGGTGACAACCAAGTGATGTTTTTGGCTTCTTGAAATCTCTATCAGCTATCGAAAGACCAATGCAATTCATGCCACATCTCAAATCCATTAAGTATTTCCTTTCACATGTGAGGACATGTATATAATTAAAGTCCTTGTGTTTTTATGCTTCTTGTTCATTTTTGAAGGTGATGGGGAGTTTGATCCTATTTGGGATCATTTTATTGTGTGCATGTGGTTTCTCTAGCTTTTTCTGAGATGTTGAGGGTTTCACAATAATCATCTTGGCATTAGGAATTCCACTTTCATTCATCTATTTTTTGTGGCTTTGAAGAAGTGAGGGGTGAAGTGGTTAGCCTAAGGTTGGGTGAGCTAGGTTTAGCAAATCTTGTGGAGTTCTTGGAGTCACCCAAGGGTTTCTTTCATTTCTAGGTGAGTAGGTATGTTGATATGAATAGATTGGGACAACTAGTATTGAGTTTATCACCTATTGTGGAGACTTATAGTTGGTTTAGAGAAGAAGCGGATATGGAAGGGTGTCAATGTTGACCTATACCACTACTAGATTTAGGTCAATCTTGACCTAGATATAGAAGTATTGTTAATGACCAAAGTTACTTTAGTGAAGCACCATGGCTTTTATTACAATCTCTAGTCATGTTCTTTTATTTTACATATTTCAAACTAAATAAGATGCATTTTTTGCCAAGGGAGATCATTCACTCCCCAAGACATTTGAACCTTAGAATTGAATAATTTATTGAAGCACTGGTGAACTTCAATTGAAATACCAATTCCTCATCACCCATTTGCTTCAAAAACTCATTAATGCCTATAAAAAATGTGACATGTTAATTGATGTTCTGGAGGCAGTTTATCTTGTTAAAAATCATCAAAATTGATCCTCTTGTTTCATCCTATGACTTCCTTTTCAAGTGCTTAATTTATTATGGAAAAACATCATGGAATGGAATAATATAACTAAATGAAAGGTATGTGAATCTCTCCTAACATAACATACTATTATGATTAGGGCTTGTTGCAAAGAAGGTGCGATACATATTGCAAATAGTTTTTTGAAGGAAATGCTACAAAATGGAATTTCTCCAAATGTTTTCACTTACATAACACTCATACATGGGTTTTACATGGATTTCAATGCTGAAGTAGCTCTCAAGTTTCTAAGAGTCAATGTGAAGAATTGTTTCGTATTTAATAATAAGATTTATAATGTTGTGATTCATAAGTTTTGTCATGATGGTCAATTGAATGAGGCTAGGAATTTTTTTGAGGAAATGCAAAATAAGGGTCTTACTCATTATGTGTGTAGCAATAATAGTTTTATTGATGGTTATTGTAAACATGATGACATGGACAAGGAATTTCATTTTTTTAACTAAAATAACATCCAAGGGAATAAGACCAAATACTAAATAATTTAACCTGCAGTTGGCTTCTTGATGGTTTGTGTAAGCTTGGAAAAATGGATGATTCCCATAATGTTTTCATGGAATTTAAAAGCTCAAGATATATGTCAAACAAAATTAGTTGAGCAATAAAATTAATAAGTAAAACATCCCCCATTCTAGATATACCAAATATCTCAATCGGGTTCATCTTCAAATGCCTGAAAGAAAAAACCCACTCATGTTTATTACATATATAGATTTAAAGGATTATCTAGCAATTTCTTGTCATGATGAGACCAGAGAGCTTGATACCTTACATTGTTCAATTTCTCCAATGGAAGATGTATTAAGGATAGAAAACCCCTTTGGAAACAATGGAACAACGCACCATCATTTTCTACCCTTCAGGCTACCCAAGAATTCAAACATGGAGCAACAATTCAATCTTTAATTCTCTCATAAATACTTATTTCAAGGAAGGGAATTTCACAGATGCTTAAATTCCTAAAATAAATGTCACCTAGGGTTACCCTCCAGGTTAAATAACTTACAAAAACTCATGTGGTGTCATTTTTAAGGAAGATCCCCCCCAAATCACATAGATTTTCAATTTGACTAGAAGAATATATCATGATATGATTGATGATCGGTTTGTCCTAAACAAGGTAAATATGAGACAATTTTTCTGATGTCTTTGCACTATAGGTAAATTTGAGGAGTCCTTTGGTGTTATATGATAAATGATGAATGGATTCATTCCTGCTACTAGTACATACACTAAAGTTATTACTTTACTTTTCCAAGCCAATAAGGTGAATAAAGTTATCTTGCTATTCAAGTAGATGAAATAGAATGTTGTTATTACAAATGCTTTTACTTTTGTAAAGTAGATCTCATTCAATAGACCCATAAGTGATTTCATGAAATGAAAAATGAAGGATGTACTGGAAAGTTGATTGTCATTAATGTCAATCCTAGAAGAAGTCTATAAGATTCTAGAAGTGATGGGTGTATTTGAAAAAGTCTCCAAAGTGGTCCCCTTATGGTGTAGCTTTAAGCATGGCTCTCACAGGAAGATGCTTTGAGCAAGTATATGAGAAAACCTGAGAATATGGTTAGGAATTCCTCGAGGTGTGGTTATGAAGCCCAAAGTTGAGTGGAGAAAAACAATGTGAAGGACATTGTAATTGCATGAAAAACACTCATAGATGGACAGTCCTCATCATGTCGTTTCCAACTGTAGGTGGTAGACCGCATGGTTCCTCATGGTTGAGAAGTTATACTCTCTTAAAGTTGAAGCACTGAACAATAGTCAGGAATCCCCAGATCTAAGGTCAAAGGAGTTACAAGTTGGCCCAAATCAATTAAAGGAGAAAAAGTTGTTGCAATAAGAAGTTACTAGTTGGCCCTAAATTCAAATAAAGGAGGCACTTGGAAAATTATAAATACACATCAAGAAGCTCTCATTTGTTCATCAAAGAAATTGTGTGTTTGTATGGAGCTAGCATAAGTGGGTTTGTACTTGTGCTAGGAAGATTTGTAATCTTAGCAAAGAAAATATGGCCAAGGAGAAATGAGGTAAAGGAGAGCGAGGTGTAGGGAGGTGATTGTACCAGTTTTCTAAGGTTATCTGTGGGTTACAGTGGAGCAAAGCATGGATGTACGTGGGTCGCAGTGAAGCAAAGTGCAGATGTACATGGGTTGCAGTGAAGCAAAGCGCAGATGTCTGCGGGTTGATAGTGTATGAATAATGGATATGTGAAAAAGTTTTTAAGAAGGTGTCATTCTCCTAATGTTGAAGATTGGGGAAGGTCTGTTGGTTTGTGATCATATGCACCAGGTTGTTACATGATTAAAGGTATGTTCTTGTGTATGTTTTGAGGGTTAAATCTTCATGATTATGGTATATTATTGAGGCAAATCTTGGAGAATATTTGACACATGGATAGAGACATATGTGGGTGATTTTAGGAATATGATTTGAGGTATATATTTGGTACATGGTTTATGGTTTATCATGGATGTTATAACACATGCTCGAGGCATATTTTGGCACATGCTTGGTACATGGTTTGAGGCATATCTTGGTGATGTTGGGCATATGTTTTGAGAGATGTTCTTGGTGACCTTGGTATATGGTTTATGTGAATGGATATGGTTTTGATGAAGATGATGTATCAGTATCAGTGATAATTACAGTGACAAGTTGATTATCAGTGGCAGTTACAGGTTGATTATTAGTGGCACTTACAGGTTGATTATCAGTGACAGGTTGATTATCAATGACAGTTTCAGTGACAAGTTAAGTCTCAATTTATATTTCAGGGAGGTAGGAAGGGAAAAGGAAAGGGGGTTGGATCCTTCTTCCAGTTGGTGCTGGAAAATCTAGAGAGTCGTTGCTTCCTTTAGGTTGGAGCCTGTAAACTAGGGGGTTGGAGCTGGAGAATTTAAGGAGTTGTAGTTTCCTTCAAGTTAGAGTCTATAAATATGGGGTTGGTTCCCCCTTCCAGTTGGTGCTAGAGAAGTTTGGAAGTTTGTGCTTCTTATGATTGTAATCTTCTGATATATAAGAAAGCATTATGTGGTTTTCTCCCATTTGGGTTTCCACGTAAAAATATATTTTGCACTGTGTATGATGTGATGCATTATTGAATGGTATTATTTATGGTCATATATTCATGATATGTTAAATGTAATCATAAGTGAATGGAATTGTTGATAAGTTAATGTTTACACGTTGTGATTAAAAATGGTAAAAAAGTGGTCAATACTGATTCACCCTGCTCTCATTATTGGTGAATATTCCAACAATTGGTATCAGAGCAGGTACTCTAGAAACAGTCTAACCACTAGAAGGTAGATCATGTAGTGCACTAAGAATGGGATGCCACAGTTTGATGGTGAGAATTATACCTTCTGGAGAAGAAGGATGAAAATGTTTGTGCAAGCATGGGGATTTGATGTCTAGCAAGCAGTAGTAGATGGATACAAGGCACCTGACACTCCCCCAACATATAAAGACAGAAAGAATCTTAATGAAAACAATTCGAAGGCTAAAAATTCTATTCTAAATGGCTTGGTTGATTCAGTATATTTCAAGGTTATGCGTTGTGATTTTGCAAAGGATGTTTGCGACAAACTTCAAAATTTTTATGAAGGAGATGCCAAATTCAAAGGGGCCAAGCTTCAAACTTACAAAGGTCAATTTGAACAACTGAAAATGAAGGAAGATGAAGATATTGTAGCTTATTTTCTATGAGTTGATGAAATAGTGAATTCCATTAAAGGCTTGGGAGAAGAAATTAAAGAACTAGTAATTGTTCAAAAGGTACTAAGGTCTTTTCCAATGAGATTTGACCCTAATATTTTAGCCCTAGAAGAAAGAGCATATCTTTCTACGTTGAGCATGGATGAGCTACATGAAATACTTACATCTTATGAAATGAGGAAAAAATAGGATAATCCATCCAAGAAGGAAGTAATTTTCAAAGCATCCAAGAAGCCAAGAAAAAATAAGCAGAAGTCAAAGTCAAACTGCAATTGCAGCGATGATTCATATGGAGATGAAGAAATGGCCAACTTCTTAAGGAAGATGAAGAGAGGAACTGGAAAGTATAAAGGTAAGCTTCCTTTAATATGCTTTAACTATGGTAAAATTGGTCATTTGTCTAATAAATGTCCTTGTTCTAAGAACATAAATAGTGGTGAAGAAGAAGCTCTTAATAAAGAAAAGAAATATCAGAAAGGAGACAAGAAAAGGAAAAAAAAGAAATTCTTTAAGAAAAGCCTATACTTGAAAGAAGACAGTTCCTCAACATATGAGGATGATGATAGTGATAGTGAATCAAAAAGAGTACTCTTTATGGCATTGGAAAATGATGAAGAAGATTATGAAGAATAAGGTGAAGCAAATCTTGAAGTAGAACTAATCAATGCCTTAAGTGAGCTAAACAGAGAAAGGAAGAAAAACAAGTCACTCAAGGAAGAATTGATCAAGCTGAAGGAGGGTTCTCAAAATTCCAACTCTGTAGAAGTCCAACAGATGATTATGAATCTAAAGGTTCAAGTAGAAGAGGCCAGAAGGATTGAAGAAACGCTTAAAAACTAGTTGAAATAAAATGAAAAAATGAAGAAAAGCTTGGAAGCAAAAATAGTCTCACTAAGGGAGGAACTTTAGAAGAAAGACATGTAAAAAAACAACACCAAAATATTGGATGAGATCATTAGCAGTCAAAAGCCATACTATGACAAGTCTGGACTAGGATACAAACAAATGCATACTGAGAAGGGTTTGAGCTCCATGATGACAAAAAATGAAGTAGAAAAAAGGATTTATACATAAGTCATCAGAGGCCCCATTAAAAAGGAAGACTGAAAGCCTTCAAAGGAGAACATTCAAGAAATGGAAAGAAATCAAGAAGAAGATTACAAAAGAATTGCACCATCTAGAAGATCCATAACTCGAAACCAAAAACCAACAATGGAAAGAACTCAAGAAGAAGATTACAGAAGAGCAACACCATTTAGAAGATCCCCCACACTCAGGTACCAAACTATTTTTCTTGGTTTATGTTATTCTTGTAATAATTTTTGGAACAAGGCTATAAACTATAGAGCCCATGCTAAGAACATAAGAAACTATGAAGCCTAATCTAGAATTAATCATCTAAAAAACCCTCATGAACCGTATAACAAAAACTATAAAAATTTTGGCTCATTAAATAATGAAGTAGAATGTTATAAATGCAACAATTTCGGACACATTGCCAAAGATTTCATATTGATTACTCCTCCAAAGGAACCAAAATAGGATTTCAATAGACATGTAAAAGAACCATCAAGGATATGGAAAAGGAAGCAAGATAAACTGAACATTAAAGAATGTTCCATTGCTCTACAAGCCCAAAGAAGAAAAAGTGATTGGTACATTGATAGTGGTTGTTTAAGGCATATGATAGGTGACAAGGACAGGTTTGTAACTCTAAATAAATAAAGGGATGGATCGGTTTCGTTTGGCAATGATAACTCAGCCAAAATTATAGGAAAAGGCACAATCAAGCTTGGAAGTAAAGATGCCATGGTAGAAAATGTCCTACTTTTCAAAAATATGAAGCATAATCTGCTAAGTGTGAGTCAAATGTGTGACCAGGGACATACACTTCTATTCAACTCAAATAAATGTGAGATAAGGAAAGAAGGATCATGCAAATTGGTGGCGACAACAATAAGGAATCCAAACAACATATACATCTTAAATGAGATTAGAAAGGAAAGATGTTGCATGGGAAGGGAAAATGAAAGTTGGCTCTGACACAGAAGAATGGGTCATATGAAATTTGAAAATCTTGTCAAAATCAGTAGAAAGAAAAACAAACAAGAACTAGGGTCAGAATAAAGGAATACTCTACAAATAAACCATTGGAGATTGTACACACCGATCTATGTGGACCAATGAGAAAAAAAGGGTAGAATGGAGAACAATAGTATGATTTTACAAGAATGACCGCAGTATGTTTTCTCAAGAAAAAGTCAGAGGCATTCAAATGTTTCAAGATATTCAAAGAGATGGTTGAAACCAAGAATGATTTGAAAATCAAGTGCTTAAGATCATACAATGGAGTTGAGTTCACGTCAAAATAATTCATGGAATTTTGTGAAGATCATGGAATAAAAAGGTAATTCTCAGTAGCTAGGACACCTCAACGAAATGGATTCATCGAAAGGAATAACATAACTATACAAGAGATGGTTAGAACCATGTTGAAAGATTCCAGGTTAAGTGATATCTTTTGGGTATAAGAAGTACTTACAATTGTTCATATCTTGAATATAGTAATGCTTAGAAGTAACAGTGACAAGACTCCATATGAGCTATGGAAGGGAAGACTGATGAACATCAAGCACTTTAGAGTATTTGGAAGCAAATGTTACATAAAAAGATAAGATAATAGGATTGGAAAATTTGACTCTCAATATGACAAAGGTATACTGGTTGGATACTCAAGAAAAAGCAAGCCATACAACTCCTACAACCTAAGACTCAAAAGAATAGTGGAAACCATCGATGTAAATATTGATGAAACAAATGTGCTAAAGACCATAGAAGAAAGCAAAAATTCAAAAGAATGGGAAGCAGAAGAAGAACCAAAAGAAGAAGAGGTAGAACAACAACAACAACAACAAGAGAAGCAACCAAAAGAATAACAAGAAGAAAATGACCAACAAGATTTTCAGATACCTTCCAGGACACCTAACCACTGGGTTCAGAAGAGTCATCCACTTGAACAAATTATTGGAGATAAAAATGCAGAAATAGAAACCAGAGGAAGCAAATGGGTATGTACACCATAACATGGACACCTAACAGTACTATCCACAGTTGAGCCCAATAGCTTTGAGGAAGCCAACAAGGATGAACATTGTATCAAGGCCATGGAAGAAGAACTGAATCAAATAAAGAAGAATGAGACATGGGAACTGGTTCCAAGACGTAAGGAAAAAAAAGTGATCGGTACAAAATGGGTGTTCAGAAACATACTAAATGAAGATGGACAAGTAACCAGAAACAATGCAAGGCTAGTATGCAAAGGATATGCTCAAGTTGAAGGAGTATATTTTGAAGAAAATTTTTCTTCTATTGCCAGAATGGAAGAAATTAGAATGATCCTAACCTATGCGTGTTCTAAAAGGATCAGAGTATATTAGATGGATGTAAAATCAACATTTCTAAATGGAGAATTAGAAGAAGAAGTCTACATCGAACAACTAGAAGGGTTTATACTATCAGAAAGAGAATACTATCTTTGCATATTGAAGAAAGCTCAGTATGGACTCAAGCAAGCCCCTAGAGAATGGTATTCAAGAGTAGACAAGCACCTACAACAACAAGGATTTAAAAAATAAAATTTAGATAGGAATTTTTACATAAAAGTGGATCAGAACAACATACTTATTATTGAAGTGTATGTAGATGACATCATCTTTGGAAGTGATGATGATAGGATGAGTAAGAAGTTTTCCAAAGACATGCATAATGAATTTGAAATGTCCCTACTTAGTGAGTTGACTTTCCTTTTGGCACTCTATATATCTTAGCTAGATGAAGGTATTTTCATTTCTCAAACCAAGTACATCAAAGAGATGTTGAAGAAGTTTGGAATGGAAGATTGCAAACCTGCAAGTACTCCTATGGTCATTGGTTGCAAGTTGAGAAAAGATGATGAATCCAAGGAAGAAGATCAGAGACTCTATAGTTCAATGATTGGGAACTTACTCTATGTGACAACCTCAAGACCAGATGTGATGCAAGCAATTGGATAGGTTGCAAGATTTCAAGCAACACCGAAGGAAACTCATGTTATGGTAGTAAAGAAGATCTTCAGATATCTCAAAGGAACAACAGAGTTTGGATTGTGGTATCCAAAAGGGAATAAGATGACTATGATCGCCTACACAGATGTAGATTGGGCAGGAAGTATTGATGAAAGAAGAAGGACTAGTCGAGCAACCTTCTACTTGGGTGACTCTCTGGTATCATGGTTAAGTAATAAGAAATCCTTAGTATCTTTGTCCACAACATAATCATAATATATTGGAGAAAAAACATGTTGTACTCAATTCCTCTTGATAAAGAAAACACTGTAAGACATACAAGTAAAATATGATGAACCTATTCCAATATTATGTGACAATACCGGTGTTATAAGTATCTCCAAAAATCTAGTGATGCATTCCAAGAAAAACCATATTCTGATTAAGTTCCACTTTCCGCGAGAACAAGTTATTGAAAAGAATATCAAGTTGGAGTACATTGGGACAATAGAACAGATTGCATATATCTTCACCAAACCTCTCCCAAGAGAGACATTTGAGTATCTTCGGCAATAACTTGGAGTCGTTTCTGTCTCGCAATGATCTACACAACTTTTTGCAAATATTACAGGGGGAGATAGATAGTTAGGGGGAGTTAACCTTTTCCATTGATGTCAAAGGGGGAGAGAAAAAAAAAATCATGAAGACAGGGGGAGCGCATGAAAATAGGGGGAGCATTGGTCACAGGGGGAGTATGAGTGTTTCCATTGCTTTGGGGAAAATCCCCCTAGTCAGGTTCTAATGGCTAGGCAGAGCAATGACTCCTTAAAAGACATGAACTAACCTAATTTAACCCAATCTTACAAACCCTAATGATTGCTTTTTGGAAGAGGAAAATAGGAAAAATATGAAGGAAGGTACCTTGTATCCTTTCATTCGTAGTAGATCCGCTTTGTCCTCTACTTTCTCCTAAGTTGCAAGTCTCCTCCCAAAGTTGACCTGAAACAACACATAGAGCAATATACAAGAGCATATATGAAATCATTATTCACATAAAAATGTATTAATTCTCATGAAATAAGCCATAAACATTCAAACATATTCATAAGAACATAGACACATGAATTGGGAAAGGAAAATCTCTTTTATTGATAACATATAATGAAGATTACAACCAGAATCCTTGATGTCAACACTGCTCCACAAACCTTGCTTGGGTTCCTCCAATTAGACTCCAAGTGCATAAATCCCACAATCACTAACAAATCCTCACAGTCAACATGCAAAACTAATGGGTTTGATGGATTGTATAGAGAGGAAGAGAAAAAGATATTGTTGAGCATGGATACTCAGAACAAGATGCATAGGCTCATAGAAAGAAGGATAAATTTGGGTAGAGTTTATTTTCTTCTTCATTCTATATGTTCAAATGACCCCCATAGGGCCCTTTTTATATGGTAATTTGATGGCTATTCAGTTTTGAGAAAAGCTACATGAGGTAAAAATGGTTGTGCAACCCAACATAGCTCGCAAACCATGTCGGGAAGCACATAATTTTTATTTTTTGCAACTTTTGTGAGTTTACGAGAGTTTTCTATGTATCAACTAGCATATGTATGGGGGATGCTAGTATATCAAGGCACGTACACCTTGCAAAAAGGAGTTTTTAAGAAGGAAACTCAACAAAAGTGATTTGCAAGTGTGTATATGGATGATCCATGGCCAATAATTCATAGTGGTGGTATTTTGGACTATAACAAACATCAATGCCAAATGGGGAGATTGTTGGAAAATTGGTTGTCATTGATGTCAATCCTAGAAGAAGTCTAGAAGATTCTAGAAGTGACTAGTGTCTTTGAAGCAGTCTCCAAAGTAGTCCCCTTATGGCATAGCTTTAAGCATGGCCCTCACAGGAAGATGCTTTGAAGAAGTCTACAAGAAACCCTAAGAATATGGTTAGGAAGCCCCAGAGGTGTGTTCATGAAGCCTGAAGTTGAGTGGAGAAAAAGATTATGAAGGACATCATAACTGATCCAAAAATGATCTTTAAAGACTTGGTTGAGTTTTAAGCATGTGTTCAATTACCATTTATAAAATTAAGAGAAGAAGAAGAACTTAACGAAAGAATATTACAGCCATCATAAAGAATGAAGATCAGAAAGGAAGAATAAAGAACAACAAACCATAACAACAAGGTTCATAACGGAGTTCGAAAAGATTGCCTACGTCTCTGGGCCTTTGTCTCAGTGGGGGAGACTTTATTATTTCTCTTCAATGCTTAAAAAGTACATCAAAAATGCATCAAAAGGATTACAAACTGGTATGGTTGTGTTTTGATCGACCTCAAGAATCCAACAAAACTGATGACACTGAAAAAGGTTGAGCGTAGCTCCCGAAATTGGTTTCCAAAGTTTTCTTCCTCAATGGCTTCCCTACATAAAAATGGCTTTAAGCTTCAAAAACTCATCATCATTTTGCTAATATGAACCTCCTAGATTGTAAAAAAACCTCTTATTTATACAATATTTGAGTTGGGGTTCTCCTCCCAAGATTTGGCCTAAAAGAGGGCTCCAGATCCTCAGTTTTGGGCAAAACTCTCCCAGAATAAATAAAAAAAAAAATTAAAATCTTTTTATATGGTGAAAAACCCCAAAAAATGCATATAGGTGCACTAGCCCCTTTCTTTCCAAGATCCTGGGCATGTGGGAATGGTCCATGTGGCCACGCGATTAAGCGTTGGCACCCTAAACTCTGGTCACCCCTTGTTTCTCGGACCTTGGTCGCTTGGCACACCATGTGTCCAAGTTATAACTCCCTTCGTGCCCAAAACACTGGTCATAGGCCCAAGTTCGTAGCCCTGGTCAAAGTATAAGCCCCTGGTCTAAGAGCTGGGTCGGTTGGGATAGCCCCCCAACGACCGAGCTTATCCCAAACTCCCGTCAACTACCAACTTAAAAACAATATATGCCACTTGTATAACAAGCATCACACGTAGACTAGTCAGTCCGCCGGATGTTTCAAAGTCGTTGTCTATATTTGGAGGTCGAGTGTTCAATTCCCGGGAGGTAACAATTTTTTTTACGCAACCAACATTGGCTAAATCTGGGGTGCCACGTGGTGCCCTCTGATTGGGCCATGTGTCACCCTATGATTGGATCATACAGTCTAGTCACCGACATAGTCAACATCATGTCAACTTGCCATGTCACTACTATACAACCATGTGTCATACTTGAGCCTGCCACATCAGCATCCATACTGCCAAGTCACTTATCGAGTCAGTTGTCATGTTAGCATCTGTATTGCCACATCAACATCCGTACAACCATGTCACCCTGCCCACATCAACATCCATACAACCATGTCAGCATCTTTACTGCCACATGTCATCCATACTTCCACATGTCACCTTGTCATTGGTCCACGTCAACATTACGTGAAACCATGTGTTGTGTCCGTACAGTGCCACATGTCATTTTTTTTATTGGTCCACATAAGCCCTTGGAAATGCCAAAAATGAGCGACATGTGTCACCTCCTCATGATGCCACGTTTCCTTGTTGACATCATGTTGATGTCACCTGTCGTACTGCTAACGTCAACAATACTTCCTATTGATTTTGACCAGTTGACTTTTTTGCCTATTTGGGAAATCGATCAAAACGCAATAACTTTTGCATACGGTGTCAATTTTTGGAAAATATTATATGACCAGAATCGACGCGACGAGCCCGTTGCAATGGAATTGGTTTCATATGATTACGAGAACTTTGATTTCTAGGCCTTCCTAAATCCATTTTGGATCAATAACTGCATGCAAAGCCCTCATAGATGGATAGTCCTTGTCATGCCATTTCCAATGGTAGGTGGTATGCCACATGGTTCCTCATGGTTGAGAAGTTATACTCTCTTAAAGTTGAAGCCTCAGAGTATGGTCAAGAAGCCCCAAATCTAAGGTAAAAGAAGTTACAAGTCAACCCTAAATCAATCAAAGGAGAAAAATTTGCTGCAACAAGAAGTTACATGTCATCCCTAAAGTCAAATAAAGGAGGCACTTGGAAAGGTATAAATACACATCAAGAACCTCTCATTTGTTCATACAAGAAAGTGTGTGTTTGTATGGTGCTAGCATAAGTGGGTATACACTTGTGCTAGGAGGATTGGCAATCTCAATAAAGTAAATCTGGCCTAGAGAAAGGAGGTCGAGGAGAGCGAGGTGTATGTAGGTGAATGTATTAGTTTTCTGAGGTTATCCACGGATTGCAATGGAGCAAAGCATAGATGTACACGGGTCATAGTGAAGCAAAGTACGAATGTTCGTGGGTTGACAATGTAGTAATCACAGATCTATGAAAAAGTTTTGAAGAAGGCGTCATTCTCTTAATTTTGAAGATTGAGGAAGGTCTACTGGTCTGTGATCATATGCACCATGTTGTTACATGATTAAAGATATGTCCTTATGTATGTTTTGAGGGTTAAAGATTGATGATTATTGTATATGCTTGAGGCATATCTTGGAGAGTCTTTGGCACATGGCTAGAGACATATGTTGGTGATTTTGGGCATATGATTTGAGGTATATCTTTGGTACATGGTTGATGATTTATCATGAATGTTATGGCACATGATTGAGGCATATTTTGGCACATGCTTGGTAGATGGTTTGAGGCATATATTAGTAATGTTGGTCATATGTTTTGAGAGATTTTTTTGGTGATATTGGTATATGGTTTATGTGAATGGATCTGGTTTTGATGATGATGATGTATCAATATCAGTGATAGTCACAATGATAGGTTGATTATCAGTGACAGGTTGAGTCTGCATTTATATTTTAGGGAGGTAGGAAGGGGTAAGGAAAGGGGGTTGGAGCTTCCTTCCATTGGTGCTGGAAAATCTAGGGATTTGTTGCTTCCTTTAGGTTGGAGCCTGTAAACTAAGGGGTTGGCACCTCCTTCCAATTGGTGTTGGAAAATCCAGGGGGCCATTGCTTCCTTTAGGTTGGAGCCTATAAACAGGGAGTTGGTACCTTCTTCCAGTCGGTGCTAGAGAATTTTGGAAGTTGGTGCTTCCTATGAATGTAATCTTCTGATATATAAGAAAGAATTCTGTGGTTTTCTCCCATTTTGGTTTCCACGTAAAAATATCTTATGCACTTTGTATGATGTGATGCATTGTTG
>JASDQU010500566.1:89268-102070 GCA_032191745.1 Picea mariana | reverse complement strand
GTTAAATTTCTCGACCCTAAACTTTCCATCTTCCGACATTGCTCCCACTCGAACCAGGAACCCTCTTTTCCTACGAGTTACCTTTCACTCTAATACCAGTTGTTAGAAAAACTTTACTGTGGAGCAATAAAATAAAACAAATGCGGAAACAAAACACATAAGATACACAATACAATAGAGACACAGATTTACGTGGTTCACCCAGTGTGGGCTACATCCACCAGAGAAATTGCCAGGTCCTTCCTTTATTATTATCCAGCATATGAAGGGATACAACCTACAACAAACCCGCTGTAACTTCCTCTTCTTTCTCTCACAGTCTCCTATCTCAGAATACAATATTCACCATCAACCATAGCCGCAATACATTTCCCTCATAAAAGAGGGTTGCCTTCTAGGGAAAAACCCTAACATAATCTCTACCATTAGATTTGCGACCTTATAATGAGCGGTCCAGGTTTACAATGAAATTACAATATACATTTACAAGGCAATTTTTCCTTCGGGGGCTCGCATTCCCCCAGACCCCCCATCCGCGGGGATAGCCCCCCCGGACCCCACAGAGGGGGTACCCCCCCTCTGCACTTCCTCGCGTGGAAGAGTGTACATACTTCTGGGGTGTAAATGCTTCATGGGGTATAAACACGGCTGGAAGTAAAGGACCTCTGAATCAGGAAGATAATCAGGCTCCACAACCAACAATGATAACCAAAGTTGTGTGAAGCTCTTTGAGAACCATGTGTTTCACGATAGATCAAAACACATTGAGATAAAATATCATTATATCAGAGACATCGTGCAGAGGAAAGCAGTACACGTGCAATACTTTCCTACACATGAGCATTTTGTAGATATCTTCACCAAACCTCTTGCCAAGATGAAGTTCAAGTACTTTCATGAGAGACTTGGACCGGTGGATAATTCCTCCCTAGTTGAGAGGGAGTGTTGATGATTACAACTTTGTGAGACATCCTCCAGGACACAGATTGAGTGAGTCGACTTGTAAGAGAGCCCTTGAGTTGGGTGTTCCCATGAGATGGGTGTGTCGTTCCTCTCTGAGACCGAGATGGAACATTGTGTGCCCCTGTGTGGGGAGGATTCCCATGAGATGGGTGTGTCATTTGAGATGAAACGATGTGTGTATCCCTATGAGAGGTGAAGGTGCCCATGTTATGGGTGTATGGTTCTCCTCTGTGTAGAGAGTTGAGACAATGTGATACTCCAGATGATTCTCTTGTGAGACTCAGTGAGATAGAGATCTGTTGAGTAGGACATCCCTGTGGCTGAGCACAGGTGGACGTGCCCCTAGTGGCTGAGCACTAGTGGGTGTGTGAGATCCCTTGCTAGAGAGTTGAGATGATGTGATACTCTAGATGATTCTCCTGTGAGACTCAATGAGATAGAGATCTATCTAGTAGGACGCCCCTATGGCTGAGCACATGTGCACATGTCCCTAGTGGCTGAGCACTAGTGGATGTGTGAGATCCCTTGCTATATTGTCTAAGAGTAAGATTTACCTGTAACCCTAATTGTGATGTAAAGGGTCTAGTTGGCCCCACCATAAGGTGAAAGATAATTAATGTAAAAGATAAATAATATTGTAATTATTAATTATATTCTGAGTTATTGAGGTCGGCCCTGTTGCGCCAATAGACACCACTTTTGATGTGTCCAATCTAGTATAATAAAGGTGATTTCCCCATTGAGGAAACATATAACTCACATGTAATTTCAGAATTTCAACAAGTACATCTTCTAGGGATGAAGTGCACACCTCTCTTGGGCGCTAGCTTCTTGGTTTTGTAGAGAACCCTTTTGTGTGATAGGTCTATGGTGTGGGAGGACTTTCTCTTGAGAATATAACAAAGGATTGATGGGTTTTCTTCCCTTGTTGAGAAGGGTTTCCCATGATATTTCTTGTGTTCTTGTGCATGGTATTTCTTCTTGTGATCTTGGTTATTGCAACAATTGTGAATAGTGTAGATGCATTTGTTTATTGTTCAAGTAAATGCTAAAAATAAATTAAACCTCATGCTTGAGCCTAGAATAGTGAAAATTCAATAGTGGGAAGGTCAACAGGCATGACCTTTCATTTCCTATTCCTCACTCTTTTCTCTCCTATTTCATTTAATTCTTGTTTTCTCTCTTTTCTCTACTTTACTTTTACATTTGCATTGTCTTTAATAGTTTATATTACTTTAAATGATCATCTAGTTACACTTCCAGGGACCGAGTCTTACAACCATTCACTTGTTTAGATCCATTTTGGATCAAGATGAGGGTTGAGACACAACCATAGGTATAAGCACATTCATACATGATGGAGAAATGGTATGTAATGTGAATGCATAAGTGAGAGTGGATATGTAATGTGGATGTGTAAGTGAGAGTGGATATGTAACATGAATGTGTAAGTGAGAGTGGATATGTAAGTGAAGTGTTTGGGAATCATGTTCAATCATGCAATGAGTTGATGAATGAAAAACAATATGAGGTGATGGAATGAAAAAGTGAAATGAGGGAATGGAATGGGATAATTGCATTGACAAGTGCGAATCTATACCTTGGTGATTTGTATTTTGATAACCATGCATGAATTAAATATTTGGTTGAGGTTGCCTTGAAACCCTTCATTGGAATTGACCTTTTGTTATGATGTTGGCCTTGTATATTTTTTTGAAGGTTTGTAGAACTTTTGAATACTCTACTCTTTGGTGTTTGCCTCATATTCTATATCTTTTTTGTTTTTCCTTTAAAAAATTCATTACATGAGAAAAATGCTTTGACTGATTCCTTTTTTAGATGGTCTTCATTTCTTTTGCACCAGAGGAAAAAATTGCCTTCATTCACTTCAACTATGGAAATCCTCTTCGTTATTTTCTTGAATTAGTAACTTTTGCTATGGAACCAATTGCTCTTTCTTTCACTTATTAATACTTTGGTGCTTTACCCTTTTCATTGAAATTTATGTGACTCTTTTAAATCCTTCATTCGTAGTTAAATTGACCTTGTTGACCCTTTGCGATTTAAAAAAAAAAACTAGTAGTTGTCCTACAATACACGGTGGGACTATGGAAGAAGATATATGTGATGAATTTATTCTTATAGTAAACATCAAAATGATCATAAACAATGCATATGAAACAAATCTGAAAAGGAGTCACAAAGTAGTTTTCATTTTAACATGTTGAAGAGTGGTAGCTAGCCCAAACTACCAAATGGTGTTTTGATGATAACTTTTCATACAATATCTGATTGGAGTGATTCAAAATTCATTTGGAAGTTTATTTATATGGTAATATCAAGTATAAAAGAAGTTTTAAAAGTGCATAGTTTTGGTATATGAAATTTTCTAAGAAACAACCTGTGTGTTAAAGCTGTTTACATTTTGCAGCTTGGACCAACAATTACAATTTTGGGAACAATTTTTTCGCTTGATGTCTAATTGATGTGATTCCAGTGGGAGATAAAAGTAGATCCATAGAATTATTTCCACTAGAAATGAGTTTTAAATATACTTTGAATTGATGTGTAAAATATGCTAAGAAATAAACACCATGTAAAATTTTGGAACAATGGAGATTTTGGGACAAGCAGTCACTATTTTGAGTGTAACTTCTTCATACGACATCGAAATGGAGTGATTCCAATTGGATTGGAAACTATACTTAGAGTTTTTGTTCCATATAGATTTTTTTTGAAAATATTCTGATTCCCTCCCTCAAAAAATGACTGTCATGACTATGATTTTAGCAATTTTGGCCTATTTTTTTTTTCACAAAAATTCAAGGATGTTAGGAGACATACACAAAGGTGATTGATGTGGCTATTTTTTACCTTCCCTAGCTAATGGTATGCAATTTTTTTCTCATATCCTCTGCCCTAGTAATGTTTATGAGGTTGCCTCCTTTTCTTTTAGATGATTTGTTTCTAGCCTTGCACTGGTTTTCAAAAAGTGGTTTGCAAGAGATATCAAGATTATTGATGCATGTATCTAAAAATTAAAAACTATCCGGAGACATGTACAAGGTTGTATGCCACCTTCAACCATGACTACCCATGCATTCTATAATTCTAATCTAAGAAAGTTCATCCCATTGTAGTTTTATCACCTCCTCAACAATGACACCAAAAAGTGATGGGCAAAAAAATTACAACAATATTATTGAACTCCTCAACTTAACTTTGAATTTCAAGCCGAGGTTTGTGAAAACTTATGAGGTGCTATACACTATATGTGAAACCACAAGGTATTAACTTACTAAGATGTATCCTAGCTAAATCTAGTCTACATTAACAAAGTAAATTCTCAACTTTGACCATTCATTCCCCTGACTCTTCATCCCATTGAGTTGATGATCTTCACTCTTAACTCCTTTTAAAATATGCAAGGGAAAAGAGAGGTCTTGGATCACTGTACTCACGTGAAAAGTTTAGGTGAATGGATCAATGAGACTAGGATCCCAAGGCTGCCACTAGATCACTCAATCCATATAGCCTTAGTAATTATATTATACTCCATTAAACATATATCAAAGCACTGAACACCATAAAGTAAAAACAATTAACCAGGTAAATAATAAGCTTTTATATCTCATTTCGATTGACTATTTACACATTGAGTTCGTGACCTTCACTTCTATCTCTTCTGTTAATGTGCAAGGGAAGATGGACATCTAGAGTAACTTCCTATTGGATGAAGAGTTAATTAACGAGTCCCATCATTCAATGACCTATGAACCTTCAATTGCTACTAGATCACTCAATACTTACAACACTAGCAACCATATTAGATTAATTGGATGTACTTCAAAGTGATAAACAATGTAAAGTAAAAGAAATAAAGGAAATACATGAAAACAATGGAATGTCGGAAATGTAAGTACATAAACTTAAAGAGAATAAATAACAAGTAAGAGAATGGAAATGTAGAAACAAAATTACAACTCTTAAAAGAAAAGAAAAAAATAACAACCATATAATCTATGTGTAGAGGGGATTTGACCTCCATTGTAGCTTTAGAGCAGGCACGAACCCCAAAGCAAGTAATGGGGTGAATCCCTCAAGATAAAAACACTATTTACAACAAGAAACTTAAACCAAAAATCTGCATTACTTCCAAATTCGAATTTACAAATTGAGAGTAGCAAATAGATGAATAACAATCCTCAAAAGGAGACTAGACTAACCCATCAACAATGCTTCCTTTTATACTTTAAAATAAGTCCTATCTAAGCCTTCCAATCAATCCCTTTATTGATGGAGGCTGCCCCAAAATCTCCTAAAATTATGAAGCTTGTTTAGTGGGATTACTTTCCCTCTTAGATAATTCAAACTGCCTTAATTAGTTGAAATTCTCATTGATTGGGGCCATTTAGTGCCGCCTCTAAGTGTTGAAAGCTACTAGAGAAGGTGAAGGGACAAGATCCCTTAAAAATCTTAGTAGCCATCAAGTTTGTTTAGAGCCATAATGAGGGGGATCAATCTTTTCTTGGTGATTTTATTTCTTGCACTTAGCCTTTGGGGATCACATTAGTCTTCATATACAACATATGGAACAATAATCAAAGCCATAAAAATAACTCTAAGATCAAGCATATGTCACATTACAACTTGAATTAAGTAAATAGTATATAATTAGATAAACATAAGTCATATTGGTAATAAAAAAGTATGAATGTTTCTTAGGTACAACATGTTTACTAGGAACGCATGCTCTCGTTGTGGCTAGGGAGTTCAACACTGTTGCTTATGAATTTTTTTTTATCATCATGAATTAGTTATTTAATATTTTTTTCACAGTGGCCCAAGTGATTAGGCGCACCATACAAGTCACTCTCTCAGAGTAAAAAAAATGGAAAATGGACTCAAATCAACAAGGTATAAAAATATGAGATGGTGAATTGGAAGTACCTTTCATGATTGTAGGTCCCCACAACCAAAGCTCCCCTTTATGGTTGGAAGACATAGCTTTTCACATGGTTGTGTCCACCTTTAGATTCCACATTAACTGCAAGCAAGCATGTTTTCCATAATGTTTGTTTTCTTCATCGGTTATAGTCGAGGATACTTTCTTTCTAGACTCTGGCAATCCATAACCTATCATCAAATCAAGACAATTCGATCAAGCGTAATTGAAAATATCATAACATGATTTTTTTTTGATAAAAATAAAGAAATATACTATTTCTTCAATGGATTCACCCCATGGATTCAACCATCAACCAAAATGGTAGTCTTTAGACCTAAGTGCTTTCCAGCGTAAATTTTGTCTAAATTTACTTATACCAATGCAAGCAATAATTATACCATATTTGATTTCTAAAGGAATAATTACTTGCTATACTCGCTCAAAAATGTTAGTTTAAATAAATAACTATTGCAAACAAAAGAAACACTTAGGGGAATATTCTGGCAAATCTTATCCTTGCAAAGCTATATCAAGGATCCAAATATGTAGCCTCATGTAAGCCTTCCATTGGAGTTCATGAAATGAGTATCAATGGATTTAAATGTTTTTAAAAAATAATGATACATTTTTCTCCAAGTTTGTTTCAATAGAAATCATCTGGATGAAATAATAAATTTTGATAATTTTCACTCAACACTAGAGTATTTCACATGGAAATTGATGTAGAATCATCGAGGTCATTTTGAAGATGTCAACTTGAAGACACCTATGATGGTTATTATAGACATGATGGAATTGTCTGAAGTGGAAATATAGTTCATAGTTGTGGATTCTTGGTAGGAAAGTGAAGGTGTACGAGGAGGAGATCACGTGGATGATAGCATGCAAATAGCCAACATGAAGATAGTATGAAATAGAATGTGCTATGAAACTGAAATTAGTTGCTGTAGAATGTGACATTGATTACATAAGCGATATGTGTGTGTTGGAACTATGTATTGAGGATTGATGGAATCAATCCTTGGTTGCGGGACATCCAAGTTGATGCTACAGATCCAAGAGTGGGATAAAATGGAAACAAGAAAGAGGAACTATGTCCACACATGTAGAAGGGAATACAAAGGAAATCTTGTAGACTGAATGTGTTGTTGAGTTGAATTTTAAAGGTCATATTGGAGAAGAATATTCCCTAGGAAGGGATGGATCTCAAGTTGGAAACAAAAAGGAAAAAGCTAGAAATGAAAGGGCATGAGCACTGGTACTTAAAGTGGGCATGATATGACTATTTGGAAGCTGAAGGTGAATTATTGGATGAAGAGGAATAAATACAACATGAATGAGAGGCAAGAGAAGAGGCTTGAATATCTCAAGAGGAATGAGACTAAGGTAATGGTTGAGGTTTCCAATGCCTTTGACCCGACAATTCAACACACTTTGTAAGTTGATACACAACCATCAAGACACTGAAATTATTTTCTATATAAATGAATAAAAAAGAGAGGGAGAGGTTGAGCACTAAAGGGTGCTTTTTACTTTCAGGTTTCCATGTTAAATCCTTGTGTAATGTGTGAATGGATGCTGTGGGTGTATTTCTATGTTACACATTGTAGTGCAAGTGTATTTATGTTATAGTTATGTTATGCAATGTTGTTTATATTGTTGTTGATTTGTTGATTACATGGATAGAATAAATGAATATGAATGTTGTGAATTCCTGCCATTATATATTTCTATGTGAAAATGTTACTCAGCGGTGAAATTATTCATGAGTCTAAGAGTTGTGTAGAGAAGGGTTTGTGTGAAGACCATGCATTGAACTATGATTTTTTGTGTGTTGTTGTAGTTTTGCACAACTATGTGTAGGGACATTAGGTGGAGGAACACTATGGGCCCATAAGCCGAAGGTTTCTCACTTGAGTCTATTACCCATAAAATATCTATTTGTGGGTTGAGTCACCACTAGGTTTTGTTGGGAGATTTCCCATGAGTAGGTTCAAATGTCTTAAAGGAAGACAACAATTGTGCAAGAAGGATGGGTTTGTGAAGACTTGTGTTATGCAACATCCAATTATTGGTACTATAGAAGAGTAGATTATGGTGGATGCTCAACTTCAGTGGTTGCAACATTATGAGGCTGAGAGTTTTGTGTGGTTCTATTATGTAGTAGAGGTTTTGGAGAGTCTACATTCCCATATTTGCATAGAAAGATTAATTTCCATTGTGAAATTACTCTGATAAGTAGGGGGTGCATCCTCTTGCATCAAGTGGTATCAGAGCTAGTTACAACTTTGGGATGAAATAATTTGCAAGGAATTAGAGTAGTTACAACTCTAGAAGGAGAAGATTACAATTGAAGAATGCAGAGGATAAGGAAAAGAAGACGCACAAGATAAAGGACTAGGTGTCTGAGAAAAATAATGAAGTTGTTAAGGGGAAAATATTGAAGCTACAAGAAGAAGAATATAACAAATTCAAGTTTTGTGAGAATATAAGGAAAGAAGGCTCATAAAGTACATAAATTCTAGAAGGTCTCTGAGATAATTTGCTGCTAAAGATAGAAACAATGTGGGTCATGAGAGAAATTCATGATCAAATGAGATGGTATTCGTGGTGGTGGTTATCCCTGATTGTTATATTCAAGGAAATGATAGTCACTTGAAATGAGCCCGAAGTGTGTGGTTTGAAGTTGTAGCATGAATGCTGGCTACACGAGGGACACTTCGTTGAAGGTGTGACATGGGAGAGGAAGATATGACTCCATGTCATGGGTGAGTGGGATTTTGACCATAGGATTAGGCTACAGGAGAAAATGTAGTCATAATGTTTTCTAGATTGGAGACTAGGCTCATACGTTTCGAGGAACATGTTGGTAGCAATGTGATGGTGGTAGTACATTGTTGTCAGATGGTGGATATAGGTACATAGTGGCATTGAATCCAAGTGGAAATGAGAATGAATAGAGTTTCATAAGCTTATAGTAGTGGAAGATAGAGGCACATGTGGTGTTTGTCAGATGTAGTGAAGAAAAGGAGGGAGTGAAGATGAAATTCTTTGTTTTTCCTTAATATGATATTTGTTTGTTTGCAAGAAGAAGGAAGTTTGCAATTGTAGATGAAAGATAATGTACTTGGATGAGAAGGAGATATGAATATCAATCTAAGAAGATGCAATAGAAAGATGATGTGCAAGATTTCAATGACGTCAGAGTAGAGAAAGGGAATTTGTAGATATTACAACAATTATAGGTTACAAAGGTTGCAAAACTAGAAATCAAAGGGGAAGTAGATGCCTGAAGAGAAAGCCCGAGTAGAAGAAGATGACATGAAGATGAGTAACCTGAAAGGAAGCAGAAGTGAAGCTACTGAGTTGAAGATGGACAAAATTATAGTCTTGAAGAAAGAAGAATATGTTGAAGGTGTTTCCGACAAACAAAGATAGTATATTGCAAATATGCTAGAGGAATAAGACATGTTGCAAAATAATGTTATAAATATTGAAGACTGCTGGAGAGGAATGTACAAATCGAGCAAAAGGTTTTGCATGAAGAAAAGGAAGATTGTTGAAAGTATGTTTTTTATGATTTTAATTTATGAAGAATGTGAATACACTAATAGAATCACCGACTGAGGTAGTTTGTGTGTGGTTATGGATCGAGTCAAGAGAAGTGTAACATTTGAGAATGTGATTCCATGTTGAGTAGTTTTTAGCATGAATGACTAGATGTATCGAAGGAACATTGTACATTGCATGAAAAAGGGTAGTAGAATGTCTCGGATTGATGCAGGAGCATCGTTGGCAAGCACGCAGAGGCAGGACCACTCAACACGTGAGAGTTCTTCCAGAAATTCAACGTCGATAGTTGCAGCTGATTTCGAAATCCGCCTTCACTCAGTGCCAGAATTTACCTTTGGAGGCATGCTTGAACCAGTGCCGAATTTTACCCTTTGAGGCAAGTTTTGAAATCGTAAACAGAGCAGGAGTTTCCACTACGGCTCTGGAATGCGACTGCACTAAGATAACGTAGGATGAATTTTAGAGTAGGCAAGTAGCTAGGGGAAACCCTAGGAATCTTTTTGAGTTAAGTATAAGTTTGTACGCCCAGTTGGAGAGAGCTGTAATACAAAGAGAAATTAGCTGTAAGAGAGAACTGCGAGTTAGCAGGAGATCTTAGTTTTTTGAGTTACTGTAATTTTGAATGTATTATGTAGCCATTGGGCACTTGTGAATGTAACAGAAGGAAAATTGATCCAAATGTATGGTGTGTGGACTGTGTGTGTTTTCCTGTCATTTCTGTTTTCATGAACAAGTGGAAGGAACTGTGAGTTTTTCCAGTTTCAATTGTTTCTCTTCATTGGAAGCTCTGCAAGGTGTGCATCGAGCTAGAGAGGAACATAAGGAAATCAGGAGGAATTTCTCAGTGAGAAATACCATGGATCTGAATTATCGAAATCCCTCAGATGTAAGGAGTGCGTGGGAAATCGAAGCCTGAACCAAACAAAGCTTAGGAGGAACAACACTTCAGAAAGTGTTATAAAGATCTAGGAACTCATTCCATCTTGGAAGAAGCGAAGACCGAGTCTTTGAAGACTTAGAAAATATTCTAAGTCTGAAGCGAGTAAAAGCTCAGGAGGAAGAACGCTGTCGAGCGTTGGATTGTGGTGGAGAATCCCGCAGACCATTCGATTTGAGGTAGGAGCGCAGGCTTTAACCCTACGTAGATCCAGGAGGGGAGATCTCAAAGATCTGAACGGACGGTGGAGAGTCCTCGAGGAGAAACGCTAAAACCCTACAAGTCATTGGATAAGGTGGAGCTGCGAGGAGGTTAGCGGCGAGGGCTTCTTGACATCCAAAGCTCAGGAGGAATAGCAACCATCGATCTCAGATAGATCTAGACCGTCGGTCCATTTCGCGAACTTGGGTATCGCGAGCTGGGAGGCGAAGTTCTTTGCGCTTCAAAACCCCGAGTCGCGAGATCGCGAAATAGCGAGGTCGGTCCATTTCGCGAACTCGGGTATCGCGAGCTGGGAGGTAGAGTTCTTTGCGCTTCAAAACCCCGAGTCGTGAGATCGCGAAATAGCGAGGTCGGTCCATTTCGTGAACTCGGGTATCACGAGCTGGGAGGCAGAGTTCTTTGCGCTTCAAAACCCCAAGTCGCGAGATCGCGATTCGACCTGAACCGTCAATCAAAGGTAGATCTGGACCGTTGGCCCACATCGCGATCTCGGGTATCGCAAGTTAAAAGGATAGAGGTCCTTGTCTCCCAAACCCCGAATCACGAAATAACGAAATAGCGAGGCCGGACGTGGACCGCAGATCCCAGGGATTTTTGTGAGCCGTTGATCGAACGTCAAGACATTTCAACATTTCGATAACTAGGGATTCCCAAATCACGATTCACGAAAGGTAGGAAGGATAAGGGTGTGGTCACAGCTCTTGGTCGTGTACTGTGGGAGCTCACGCTTGGCGCTTGGAAAAGTCAACTGAACATTTGTGGGGGGATCTGTGTGTTCGTTTGAAGGGTTCCAGTTGGGAACCAGAAGATCCTGACCGGGAGGTCGCGCAGCCCTTAAGAGGGATAGGGGGTCTGCATCAAGTGGTATCAGAGCCTAAGTTTTTCGTCTGTAGACTTCAGGCGAAGGAGGAAAAGAAGGAGATAGAGAACTCAGAGCTGTACTTTGTGTGTGACAGATAGCTGACATAATGCCGCCAAGAAGACGAGAGCCACCTTTAGCCAACCGTGCTGTAGAGAGGGAGATGCGAGAGCTTCGCGCCCGATTGGAAACAATGGAAGCAGCACAGAGAAGAGCACCTAACATTGGGGATGTCAGTGATGCAGAAAATGAAGAGGTTGAGGTTGAAGAAGCTACAGGAGAGGATGCTGCAGAAGAACGTTTGTTGAGAGAAGTTGTAACGGCCAAATATTTCTAAACATCATTTACTTTCATAAGCAATTTATTTCATGAACTGAGATAATAACTTCATAACATAACAAAAATATTCATAATAACAACTTCAATAACTTAAATTTATCAATGAATAATGATTTCATGGCAGAATGAAATAAACACATAGTTTAACAATTTACCTGGTTCTGATGCTAATTTATGTTGCTTTGTTGCCTTGCTGTTACCTTCCTGCTACCTGATACACAGACCAACCTAGCCACAAACAAAGAATAACTGCCCAAACCTACTGTCCTCCCTGCCAACTAGGAAAACTACCTAGCTCCAAGATATCTATGGATATCTTGGCCCCCGTGCCCAAAACCTCCAACAACCCAGTGCCTCAACTGATCAAAAGTGCCATAGCCAGAACTCTACTGCTCCTTGCAAATCTCACCATCCTCCCAGAATCCATCTTCCATCCCCCCTTATTCCTCCTTCACCGCCTCATGCCTTTACTCCCTTACCTACCCTCGTCCCCGTCCCTGGTCCTCCCTTTAATGTTTTTATCTTCTCGGGATTCATAGGCTATCCCTTGTTGCATACACAACCATTTTATATCATATACCATTAATCTATTAAATCCATTACGCAAGTTATTAAATGTAGTTTGTAGTTAAGTTATTAATTAATTAATCACCATTATATCCTTTAATTAATTAATAACTCACTTAATTAATATCATTAAATCATGTTTGTTTAATTAATACCTTGTTAACAAATCCCTTAATTAGTTATACTTTATAATTCTTAAACATTTATCCAACTAGGGTTGTTACATACACCCACCCTTCAGGAAACTTCGTCCCGAAGTTAAGGTATCTTATGGTACAAAGGAAAAGAGCATGGTTCACACATTCACAACAAGTAACTGACATTATCAGTAAGTAAGTCAAGAAAGCTCATACATACTAGTGTATATGTACAAGAAATGCATGTGTAGCTAGTA
>JASDQU010500566.1:67277-89168 GCA_032191745.1 Picea mariana | reverse complement strand
TAAATCATCTTTGTTTAATTAATACCTTATTAACACAATTAATCCCTTAATTAGTTTTACTTTATAATTCTTAAACATTTATCCAACTAGGGTCGTTACAGCAGTTGCCAGATTGGGAGGCAGAGCTAAGATAGAGGTCCCCATGTATGAGGGAAATCTAGATGCTGAAGAACTGTTGGACTGGATAAGATCCATGGACAAACACTTCGACTATGAAGATGTTGATGAGGAGAAGAAGGTGAAGTAGGCAGTCACCAGGCTAAAAGGGCATGAAACACTGTGGTGGGATGAACTGCAAGCTGAGAGGAGAAGTAAAGGCAAACATAGGATAAAGAGTTGGGACAGGATGGTAGCCAAACTAAAGGCTAAGGTCATACCCAAAGACTACCAGATCAATCTGTTCAGGAAGCTATAGAACCTGAGACGAAAAGGGATGACAGTCAAGGAGTACACCGAGGAGTTCTACTGGCTGAACATTAGAACTGGACAAAGGGAGAGAGACGAATAAAGAGTCTCCATATATATAAATGGCTTGAGATATGAAATCTAGGATGAGGTTAGCATGATGTCAGTGAGGACTGTTAAAGATGATTATCAGTTTGTGTTGAAGGCAGAGGAGAAGCTACACAGAAAACAGAACCAGCGAGGAAGAGGTAAAGGCTCGGTCCCAAGAAAAAGCAATGGATTTAACTGTGACAGAGCACATCAGTCTAAGGAAGAGGCTGAGAAACCACACAATCACTCAGAATGAGGAGGAAGTTCACGAGGAAGACAAAATGGTGGAAGAAACTCTTCTTGAGGAAGAGGCCGAGGAGGTGTAAGGTGCTATAACTGTGGAAAGATAGGGCACATGTCTTGGGAATGTCCCGAGAAGAAGAATGAAGGAGGAGAAGCTCACATTTCAGAAGCACGATGAAGAGATGTTGAAGCAGAAGGAGCAGAGGATGGAGCATCCCTGATGTTGAGAAAAGTTCTCTTAAAACTAGAGGCAGAAATTGAAAAGCCAGTGCAGAGAAACAATCTCTTCAGGACGGCTTGCAAGACTAAGGAAAAAGTATGCAAGGTGATCATTGACAATGGGAGTAATGACAACCTAGTATCCACAGAGATGGTGGAGAAATTGGAGCTAAAGACAACTGCACATATAAGGCCATACAAAGTCTCATGGCTGTAAAAAGGACACCAGGAAATGATCACTAAACAATGCCTGGTTGAAATTAAAATAGGAGGATATAAAGATGAAATCCCATGTGATGTAATCCCCATGGACGTATGCCACATTTTGTTGGGAAGACCATGGCAGTTTGATAGAAATGTCGTTCACGATGGAAGGAAGAATACATATACATTGGAGAAGAATGGTAGGATGCATATGTTGCTGCCAATGGAAGAGAAGAAAGCGAAAGAGGAAGCCAACACAAGCATACTTCTCATGAGTGGGAAGGAACTCCTGAGAGAAGTCAAGGAAGAATAGGAGATGAAATTCTCTGTGGTGAGGGAGCCCAAAGTCATCTTTACGAGTACATCAATGGATGATTTTCCTGAAGAAGTTCAGGAGCTGCTGGATAATTTTGTTGATATAGTGGTGGATGAGTTGCCAAACTCATTACCGCCCATCAGGAGTATCAGTCATCATATCGACTTGATACTAGGAGCAAGCCTGCCAAACAAAGTAGCTTACATATTAACACCTCGAGAGAATGAGGAGGTGAGGAACCAAGTTCAAGAGTTGCTAGACAAGGGTTTAGTCAGAGAAAGCTTGAGCCCATGTGCAGTACCAATTGTGTTAAGCCCAAAGAAAGATGGAGGATGGAGAATGTGCACAGACTCGAGAGCCATCAACAAGATCACCATCAGGTACAAATTTCCTTTACCGAGAATGGATGACTTAATGGATTGCTTAAGTGGAGCAAATTTCTTTTCCAATATAGATATGAAAAGTGGATATCACCAGAACAGGATGAGAGAAGGTGATGAATGGAAAACAACCTTTAAGACGAATGAAGGTCTGTATGAGTGGTTGGTTATGCCATTTGGCTTAATGAATGCCCCGAGCACTTTTATGAGGATGATGAACAAAATTCTAAAAGATTTCATTGGTAAGTCCGTGGTTGTATATCTGGACGATATATTGATTTTTAGCAAGACTAAAGAGGAGCATTTGAGGCACCTAACGCTAGTAATGAGGAGGTTACAACAGGAGAAGTTGCTGATCAATATGAAGAAGTCCTCTTTTATGAAGACAAAGCTCATTTACTTAGGTTTTGTGATATCTTCGAATGAATTGAAGATGGATCCAGAAAAGGTGAAAGCAATCAGGGAATGGCTGTCACCAAGGAGCATGTTCGAAGTAAGGAGCTTTCATGGTTTAGCAAGTTTCTACAGAAAGTTTATTAGAGACTTCAGTGGAATTTGTGCACCATTGATGGATACAGTGAAGAAGCGACACAAGTATTTTAAATGGACAGAGGAGGCTGAAAGGAGCTTCAATATACTGAAGGAGAAGATAATAGAACGACCAATTTTGATCTTGTCAAATTTTGGGAAGACATTCCAGGTAAGATGTGATGCAAGCGGAGTTGCAATAGGAGCAATTTTGAGTCAGGATAACATACTTGTTGCCTATTTCAGCGAGAAGCTCAATGAGACTAAGAGGAAATACTCCACATATGACAAGGAGTTCTATGCCATAATTCAAGCATTGAAGAAATGGAGGCTTTATCTTGTCCTGCAAGAGTTTGTCTTGTACAACGATAACCAAGCTTTACAATTCATAACCCGACAAGAAAAACTGAATTAGAGGCATGCAAAATGGGTTGAATTTATGCAAAATTTTACTTTTGTCATAAAACATATTGCTGGGAATGCTAACAAAGTTGCTGATGCGTTAAGCAGGGGATGTTTAATTCTGCAAGAATTCCAAGTGGAGACCTTGGGGTTTGAACACCTTACAGATATGTATTGTGATGATACAGATTTCAAGGAGGCCTACGAAGCATGTACAAGCCCTATACTGAGAGATAAAAGTCAGTGGACAGAGTATATGGTTCAGGAAGGATTGTTGTTCAGAGGAAATCAATTGTGCATACCAATATGCTCAATAAGGGACAATCTTCTAAAGGAGAAGCATAGTGGAGGATTGGCTGGACATTTCGGCCATGATAAAACGTTTGCACAGTTGAGCAGTTCATACTATTGGCCAGGTATGAGAACAGAGGTGATAAAATTTGTGAACATATGTAGGATCTGTCAACATGCAAAGGGGAAAAGACAGAACACTAGATTGTATCAACCATTGCCAATACCAGAGAGGCCTTGGGATGCAATAAGAATGGATTTCATGTTGGGATTGCCAAGAAAACAAAGGGGATTCGATTCCATATTTGTGGTGGTGGATAGGTTTTCAAAGATTGCACATTTCATCCCATGCTAGAAGACCAGTGATGCAACACATGTTGCAAATCTGTTTTTCAGAGAAGTTGTGAGACTTCACGGTCTACCTAGGGGCATTGTCTCAGACAGAGACACAAAATTTGTTGGTCACCTTTGGAGGACGTTGTGGAAGAAGATGGGGACAGATTTTTCCTTCAGCTCAGCTTATCACCCTCAGACAGATGGGTAGACTGAGGTGGTAAATAGAAGTTTGGGGAACTTATTGAGAAGTCTGGTTACTGAACACCATAACCAGTGGGATCAGATTCTGCCACAAGAAGAATTTGCATACAATGACTCACCAAACAGAAGCACTGGAAGGAGCCCATTCCAAATACTCTATGGAATGCAACCTAGGGGAGTGTCTAAGTTGAGAGACTTGGAACAGGGAGAGATCAAAAGTGCTGGAGCAGAGGATTTTGCTGCTGAAATGCAGAAACTCCATAGTCGGATCAAAGAACAATTATAGAGTTCTAACTAGAAATACAAGCACAGAGTTTATCAACATCGCAGGGAACTTCAATTTGAAGTGGGAGATCAGGTTTTAACACATCTCAGGAAGGAAAGGTTCCCTAGGGGAACCTACAACAAGTTGAATATGAAAAAGATAGGACCCTGTAAGATCTTGAGGAAGTTTGATGCAAACGCCTATGAGATTGAGCTGCCAAATGGTGTGGGCATTTCGCCCATATTCAATGTTTTAGACCTGTATCCATACAGGAAAGATGACACAAAAGGGTTAGAATCTCAAGGAAAAATTTAGTGGGAGAAGCAGATGCCCGTGGCAAAGAAGCTACAGATGGAGAAGATTATGGATCAGAGGATTGGCAAGAAGACCAGGAGGAAGACTTATTTTGAGTATCTGTTCAAATGGAAGGGATGCCCAATAGAAGATGCCAGTTTGGAAAATGAAGCTGCTATCCAGAAGCAGGGAAAGTCAGTAGAGGAGCTCATGGACAGGAGTCCATGAATTTTTTTCAAGGGGAGTATGATGTAGGAGCATCGTTGGCAAGCGCGCAGAGGTAGGACCACTCAACACGTGAGAGTTCTTCCAGAAATTCAACGTTGACAGTTGCAACCGATTTCAAAATCCACCTTCACTCAGTGCCAGAATTTACCTTTGGAGGCACGCTTGAACCAGTGCTGAATTTTACCCTTTGAGGCAAGTTTTGAAATCGTAAACAGAGCAAGAGTTTCCACTACGGCTCTGGAATGCGACTACACTAAGATAGCATAGGATGAATTTTAGAGTAGGCAAGTAGCCAGGGGAAACCCTAGGAATCTTTTTGAGTTAAGTAGAAGTTTGTACGCCTAGTTGGAGAGAGCTGTAATACAGAGAGAAATTAGCTGTAAGAGAGAACTGCGAGTTAGCAGGAGATCTTAGTTTTTTGAGTTACTTTAATTTTGAATGTATTATGTAGCCTTTGGGCACTTGTGAATATAATAGAAAGAAAATTGATCCAAATGTATGGTGTGTGGACTGTGTGTGTTTTCTTGTCATTTCTATTTTCATGAACAAGTGGAAAGAACTGTGAGTTTTTCTAGTTTCAATTGTTTCTCTTCATTGGAAGCTCTGCAAGGTGTGCATCGAGCCAGAGAGGAACGTAAGGAAATTAGCAGGAATTTCTCAGTGAGAAATACCATGGATCTGAATTATCGAAATCCATCAGATGCAAGGAGTGCGCGGGAAATCGAAGTCTGAACCAAACAAAGCTCAGGAGGAACAACACTTCGAAAAGTGTTATCGAGATCCAGGAACTCATTCCTTGGAAGAAGTGAAGACTGAGTCTTCGAAGACTTAGAAAATATTCCAAGTCTGAAGCGAGTAAAAGCTCAGGAGGAAGAACGCCGTTGAGCGTTGGATCGCGGTGGAGAATCCCGTGGACCGTCCGATTTGAGGTAGGAGCAGAGGCTTTAACCCTGCGTAGATCCAGGAGGGGAGATCTCAAAGATCTGAACGGACGATGGAGAGTCCTCGAGGAGAAACGTCGAAACCCCTCAAGTTGTTGGATAAGGTGGAGCTGCAAGGAGGTTAGCGTCGAGGGCTTCTTAACATCCAAATCTCAGGAGGAATAATGACCATCGATCTCAGATAGATTTGGACCGTCGGTCCATTTCGCGAACTCGGGTATCGCGAGCTGGGAGGCAGAGTTCTTTGTGCTTCAAAACCCCGAGTCGCGAGATCGCGAAATAGTGAGGTCAGTCCATTTTGTGAACTCGGGTATCATGAGATGGGAGGCAGATTTCTTTGCGCTTCAAAACCCCGAGTCGCGAGATCGCGAAATAGCAAGGTCGGTCTAGTTCGTGAACTCAAGTATCGTGAGCTGGGAGGCGGAGTTCTTTGTGCTCCAAAACCCCGAGTCACGAGATCGAGATTCGACCTGAACCGTCGATCACAGGTAGATCTGGACCGTTGGCCCACATCGTGATCTCGGGTATCGCAAGTTGGAAGGACGGAGGTCCTTGTCTCCCAAACCCCGAATCGCGAAATAGAGAAATAGCGAGGCCGGATGTGGACCGTAGATCCCAACGATTTTTGTGAGCCGTTGATCGAACATCAAGACATTTCAGCATTTCGGCAACCAGGGATTCCCGAATCGCGATTCACGAAAGGCAGGAAGGATAAGGGTGCGGTCACGACTCTTGGTCGTGTATTGTGGGAGCTCACGATTGGCGCTTGGAAAAGTCATTGAGCATTTGTGGGGGGAACTGTGTGTTCGTTCGAAGGGTTCCAGTTGGGAACCAGAAGAGCCATTTCGGCTCCGGAACCAGAAGATCCTGACCGGGAGGTCGCGCAGCCCTTAAGAGGGATAGGGGGTCTGCACCACGGATGGGACATGACTTATTTTGAATTGTGCAAGTGATGCATAGATGAGGAACACATGACCAATGTTTATGGTGATGAAGAAAGAGAGATAGAAATAGTAGTAGTGAGTTGAAGAAATAATATTAAGTAGGAAGATGATGCATTGTATTGCTTGCAGATTTGAATGTATAACAATGAAGAATGCAACGTTGGTTAAGGAAATAGTGATGAAAGTTGCATTAAGAAGTTGGAGATTTGAAGAGTTTACCTCATAAGCATGAGGGCATGCTTTCTTAATAACCTAGGGAGTCTGAAAATATAAAATGTAAAGAGGAACTTTATCCACATGTGTAAAAGGGAATCCAAAGGGCGTGTTGTATATTGAATGTGATATTTAGTGGAATTTGAAAGTTCACACCACATAAGAAGATTCGCTGGGAAGGGATGGAACTCAAGTTCAAAATCAAAAAGAAAAAGTTGGAAATGAAAGGACATGAGCGTTGGTACCTAAAGCAAACACGAGAAGACCGTTTGGAAGTTGAAGGGGAATGATTGGATGTAGGGGAATAAATGCATCATGAATGAGAGGCAAGAGAAGATGCTCAAAGAAGAGGAGAAGAAGATCTTGAGAGGAATGAGACTAAGGTAATGGTTGAGGTTTATATGGCCTAAGCTAATGACCATCGAGCCATTGAAATTTTTATATAGAAATTAATGCGTGTGAGGTTACTTTATCCACATGTGTAGAAGGGAATCCAAAGGGTGTGTTGTATATTGAATGTGCTATTTAGTGGAATTTGAAATTTCACACGACATAAGAAGATTCATTAAGAAGGGTTGGATCTCAAGTTCGAAATCAAAAGGCAAAAGTTGGAAATGAAAGGACATGAGCGCTAGTACCTAAAGAAAACACGAGAAGACCGTTTGGAAGATGAAGGGGAATGATTGGATGGAGGGTAATAAATGCATCATGAATGAGAGGCAAGAGAATATGATCAAAGAAGAGGAGAATAAGATCTTGAGAGGAATGAGACTAAGGTAATGGTTGAGGTTGCTATGGCCTAAGCTAATGACCATCGAGCCATTGAAATTATTTTATATAGAAGAAGATCTTAAGAGGAATGAGACTAAGGTAATGGTTTAGGTTTCTATGGCCTAAGCTAATTACCATCGAGCCATTGAAATTATTTTATATAGAAATGTGTGTGTGTGTGTGTGTGTGAGAGAGAGAGAGAGAGAGAGAGAGAGAGAGAGAGAGAGAGAGAGAGAGAGAGTATTGCTATGTTATACATTGTAGTGCTGGTGTATTTATGTTATGAATTGTTGTATATTATATTGTTGTTGATTTGTTGATTATCGGGACAAAATATATGAATATGAATGTTGTGAATTCATGTCATTATATATCTTTATGTGAAAATTCCAGCCAATGATGACATTCTTCCTGAGTTTGAGAGTTGTGTATGTTGATGTTTGAACAACATCGAGAAGACATTCTTCCATATATATATATAATAATAAATATGTAGTTATTTATTATCCAAGGGACGCATCCTTTCATGGATGGTCACCATATGTTCTATATAAATGGAACACTCATCATTGTAATAATGTATTCAAATACAATATCATCTCTTATGAAAAGTCAACAGTGTAGAGAAGGGTTTGTGTGAAGAACATACATTGAACTATGATTCTTTGAGTGTTGTTTTATTTTTGCACACTTGTGTGTAGGATCATTAAGTGGAGGAACATTGTGGGTCCATAACCGACATGTCTCTCATTGGAGTTTGTTGCCGATTAAATCTCTATTGGTGGTTTGAGTCACCACTAGGTTCTATTCGGAGATGGTCCATGAGTAGGTTCAAATTTGTTGAAGGAAGACAATAATTGTGAAAGAAGGATGGGTTAATGCAAACTTGGGTTCTGTAGCATCCACTTATTTGTACCATAGAAAAGTATATTGTGGTGGATGCTCAAATTTTGTGGTTGCAACATTCTAAGGTTGTGAATTCCGTGTGGTCCTATTATGCAGTAGAGGTTTTGGAGAGTCAACATTACCAACTTTACATAGAATGATTAATTTCTACTGTGAAATTACTCTGATAGGAAAGGTGGATGGATACTCTTGCAACATAAATTCTAATGTCACCGTGTTATTAATAATTCAACTAGTTTCAATGATACATGGGGAAGCATCCTAAAGATTTGGAATGTACCCTTGTGTTTCCAAAGAAATGAGTAAAGGGGAAAGGGTTAGGGACATACCCAATTCATAGGGGGTAAATAGATGTCCCCTATTATGTTGAGGACTACTTGTTCATAAGGTACAACCAAAAAATCCTATAACCCTAAAAATATCCAAGAAAGGGAACATATTCCATTTGTTTTAATTAAAACATTCACCTTGACATAATCTACTAACCCACCCACAACTTTTAAAATCCTAAACTAACCAACCCGTTAATGTACAACATGTTCCCATGATTTTATCATTTACAATATATTGCAAATAGGGGACAAAAGGATGAAGACTTGGAATAGCAATGTAAAAAATCCAAACAATAGGGTGAAGCCCTAGGATAGCAAAGGGAGGGTATTTTGAGTAGTTTTGACCTACTTTTGTGGTCACTTGTTTCACATTAAAAGCATTATCTTATCGTATCTTATTTATGTTTATTCTTAGTATTTTAAAATCTCTTCAAAATTCGGTGTTCTTTTCTTTGGTCATTAAATTCTGAACATCTTCCCATTGGCCCTTATATTTTCAACAATAAATGAAAATGAGCAAAGTAGCAATGAAGGACTCAAAACTAAACCTATAGAGTAAATTTAACACAAAAATAGTTGTGTGACACCAAATCTAGCTAAAACAAAACCCAAAATTATGGTGGAACACAAAGGTGGGAATTCAAATTTCATAAGATATAATTCCAAGGAGTTATTCAAGGTGGAGAAGTTTCTTTATCCATAAAAAACAAGGAGGTTAAAGCATGCAATAAAATGGAGCTTATGTTTCTTATTTCAAAAATTATATTTCAATGGGAAATAATTGACCTCTAATTTCTCAAGCATGGGATCATTGTGGATACCTTAGAGAGATGAACGTGGTCTTTGTCTTGGAGACATGAGTCTACATGCCTTAGATTATAATGCACTAGAATACCATTTTTGACATCAATTTACTCAAATGCATCTAAAGTTTCATTACCAATCAATATCCCATAGAGGGGTTAGTTGGAAAACAATGAGGTCTTCTAGAGTCATTAGCAAAAATAGGACTACTTTAAGGACCATCATAGACATGTATATATAGCTTTGTGAAGAGGTTAACAAATGTGTATAGATTTTATATTTGGCAACATCATACCCTTTTATATTTCTCATTGTTCTTTTTAGAAGAGGTGTTCAAGAAAGCTATACATACAAGGCCTTCCTATATGACATCAAGTGGGCATAAATTTAGGAAATCACTGTAAGGAAAATAGGTTCCCAAGATCAACATTGCAAATGGAGGAGATGAAAGTAAATTAATTGAAGGTAGAATTTTATGTTATCATGGAGAGGCGAGAAAATATCAATAGCTGCCTACATCAAAACAATGACATTTCTTTAGCAAGCCCATCCTCCAAGTTATTAAATTACTAATAAGCATAAAGATTCAACTTTAAAGTTTGAGATTCTTTGAGAAGCCATACACGATGTTGGGCCCTCCAAGTAAGAAATAGTATAACCAATAAAACTAATGTTTGTTGTGCAACTTACTTAATGGTCCATAATGGGTATCCTGTACCCCTTGTAGTCATTAGAAGTTAAAATCCATATATTTATGCTCTTAATGATGATTTCAAATACCTTAGAAGGACCTTATGAATTTCCCAATTAATTTTGCAGACACAATTTATCCATAAATATTTACAACTTTCATATGAAGATTAAATTCCTCAAACCTACCAAGACATGCTATGACAATTATTTTATATTGTTGAAAAATATCATTAAGGTGCAAGAGGTCCTACAATGGATAGAGATGGGGGTAAGTAGTGATTTGTTAACATTAAGGAGTCTAAGAAAGAGGGCAAGGAGGAGAAACAAAAGGCTTTGGATGATTATGAGTGGACAAAATACATGGAGTATCATTCACCACATGATAATGCCAGTCTCCCATTTTCCCAATATCAATACCCTTAGTCTCATGTAAATATACAAGTAATTTTATAATCCACTGGGGTATTTACCAGCCACTTATGACAGGGAACCTAAATTTCCCTAAATTAAGTACTATACTAGGAACTTAGGCATATCATAGAAAAGGTACGTTTGGATCAACACAAGTCTCTCATTGGAAACATGCTTATTAAATCCAAAATAGTAGTTATATAGGCCTAGTTGAGTGGAATATATTAGTAGTTGAGTGAGAAAAAACTGTGGAATTAATTAAAGTCTTGTAAAAATCATAAAAAAATGAATATTTCAAAAAAAAAAAAACCCTGAAGGAAGGCAAGTTAAGTTTAAAGGATGAATTGGTGTAGAGTGCTCCATATTTGAAGACATACCCGATGAATAAATTACACATTACCATGACATCTACATAGAACCAAATATATAAAACTTCAAAGATATTATTGCAATCACCACATTTTTTGGTACAATGGTTTCATACAAACAAAATGAAAATATTATGCAACAAGTGACTAGTGAGGAATTGAATGCAATATTAAAATATTTTCAATCTGATAGTACACATGGGTTCAATGGTTTACTGGTTGAGTTCTAATCAAGATTTAATGATTTAAAGGTGAGAGAAGAGTCAAAGACTAGCAGTAAGATATTATGGGATTTCAACTTCATTTTTATAGCCAATATTCCTAAATATTAAAATCCTAAAATGTTTGACCATGACTAGCCCATATAACCATGTAATTGCATTTGCTTAACATATAATATAACATATAAGATGTCTACAATCTATAAATTACAAAAAATATTGTTTAACATATAATACTTACATTAAACAGTTGCCTTGGATCTCATGAAGATGTTTTGTCATAATTTAACCAAGTTTTCTTGAAAGTACTCATGAATTTGATATAGTTTTGATAAAGAAATATTCACTAACATGATTCCAAACGTCCTCTTGACTTCATCATCCAATGATCTCTTGATATATTATAAAAATCAAACTCTCTATTTGGAGCCAAGTGAACTTGTACAATTCAAAAAAATATTTATTTTAACACAATCAAATTTGATACATGAATGAAGTAGGGGTTGACATAAACTAAGATTAAATTAAAAATATGATTTGAGACTACATTAATACAAGCTACTTATCAAAATAAATTGCCAATACTTGAATTATGCAAATAACTACAGAGATGGAAACACCACCTAAGGTGGAAAACACTCTTGGAACAACATAATGTAGTGTCTACATATGGGCACAAAAAACATATAATCAACTAATTAATATATTGTTTATTCAATAATTTTTAACATTATATCAATAATATTAAATATAGAAGATGTCAAAATACATACTCTCTCAAGTTTCTCTTGGTTTCAAGAATAATTTATTCTCTATTGAAATAAGACCAACCACATGAACGCTCATCTAGCCCCCCCACTTCACATCACTATCATTTCACCATATCGAATCTATCTAATGGAAAATAATTGAAATTAACATAAAATAATTAAACATGAACATTCAATAAGTGTTCGAAAACACATGTATTCCAATAGAGGACGAACACATTCAATAACCACTCACACAACCAAATCAAAGATCAACACACTGATGTTTTGACGTGGTAAAACCCCTATAGGGAAACATCCACGACCCCAACCAACGTGGCCACTTGGAGCAATTTATTAATGCAAAAGAAAAATATAAGAAATAGATTTACAAGAGAGTTTCTCATAATCGATCATCGACAAATGATCCTCCATGCTCTTTAAATAGAAATCATGGACCAATCAAGTGTTAAGCCATAGATCAATGTAGCCGTTAAGATCAAGGAGAATATGAACCGTTAGATCGCTCTATGTCGGGAACATATTGTGACCATCAAATTACCTAAATACAAATGCATACTAATGCATACTAAATAAACACACTTTTATCTAACAACACATTAGACCAAGTTGATCTTAACTAACTCCTAAGTGTCTAAATATACTGACACCCCCCCCTAAGAACAACTTGGGATATAACTGAAGGATTTACAAAGGTGACACAATAGTATAAGGAATGAGGAATTAGAGCCTACCCCCCCTTAATGACAACTTCCTAAACTCCTAACATAGATCGAAGTTTGGAAAAATTCACTTGATCATATATAGGGAAAAAGAGCACTTCAATAACTCGATCATGAATGAGCTTTCTGATGAAGTGCATGTGTATCTCGATGTGTTTGTTGCACTGATGTTGAACTTGATATTTGGTGAGCTTGATGGCACTATGATTTTCACACCAGAGGGTGGTTGGATGCTGCTATTGGAATCCAAACTCTGAAAGGATCTGTCGAAGCCACACAGATTCTTGACTTGTATTAACCATTGCTTGGTACTTTGCTCCTACTGAAGAAAGAACAATAGCTCATTATTTCTTACAAGCCCAAGTGACATGTCTTGAACCAAGCTTGAAAACATAACCTGCAGTAGAATTTCAATCATCATGGTCGCTAGCCTAATATCAATGGAACAAACCAATAAAGGAGTCCCCCATGAACTGTAATGTATCCCAAACTGAACTGTACCCCTAACATACTGAAGTATCATTTTAGCTGCTTTCCAATGGCTTTCATGGGGTGTTTGCATATACCGGGAAACAAAACCAACAACAAAGGAAATATCAAGATGGGTATGAGTCAAGTATAAGAGGCTACCAACTAACTGACATTATAAAGTGGCATCAACTTCAGGAGAAGTACGGGTGGCAAAAAGTTTCACTCCAGACTAGAAGGGAGAAGGGGATGGTTTTGAATATTCCATATGAAAGTGACAAAGGAGGTCACACACATACTTAGACTAGGAAAGAAAAATTTCTTCCTTGTTTTGCAAAACTTGGAGGCCAAGGAAATAGTGCAAATAGCCTAAGTCGGTCATTTTAAAATTTCTTCTTAAGGCTAGTTTTCACATGGCTTAAAATTTTTGGGTCACTACCAGTGAGGATAAGGTCATCAACATAAAGAAAAATGATTATGATATGGCTTCCTACTTTCTTGGTATAAACATTAGGGTCATAATGACATCTAGAAAAGTCCCATTTTAGGATGCAAAGCTCAAGGAGCTTTCTTAAGACCATAAATATATTTCTTAAGGCGACAAACAAGGCTGGAGTCATTCTGGACATAGCTATGAGGTTGTTCCATGTAGATTTCTTCTTGCAATTTACCATGCAAGAAGGCGGATTTGACATCCATTTGATGGACCTCCCATTTATGTGAGGCTGCAAGGGCTAGAACAAGGCGAATGGAATTCATTTTGGCAATGGGGAAAAATGTTTCATTATGGTCAATGCCTTCAACTTGAGAGAATCCTTTGGAAACTAATCAGGCCTTGTGTCTTTCAACACTTCCATATGATTCATACTTAGTTTTGTACACCCATATACATCTGACAAGTTTTCTTCCTTTCGGAAGACGTTCAAGATCCCAAGTATCGTTTTCCATTAAAGAACAATACTCTTCATTCATTGTTTTATCCCAATCTGGATGACTTGAAGCTTCTACAAATGTCTTTGGATCATGAGTCTTTGAAACTTGATCCAAAAGAGAAGAGGCTCGCTGGAACTGTGAACGAGTTTGACAATGATATGAAGGATCACCGACAAGATTACCAGCTGGTTCTCGTGTTGAACAAACCCATCTAGGAAGTGGTGGTGTTGGTTCACGTTCATGTTCTATGGACTCATCTGGAAGAAGGTGAGCATGCAGAGGTGAATTTTCGTCCTCACTGTCATGATCTGAAGAAGAAGAAACCATAATAGGAACAAAAGAAGGCACATATGCCTAATATGGTTTATCGGATGAAGAAGGAACAAACGTCGAATTAGGCTCGAAGACCAATAGATTTTCATCAAATTTAACATCTTTGCTAATAATAATATCATTTGAATGTGGTTGAAGAAGTTTGTAACCTTTGAAATCTTTATAATAACCAATAAAAATACACTTCTCACTTTTAGGATGTCAAGCTTTCCTTTTCTCATCAGGAATGTGAGCTCATGCTACACTACCAAATACACGAAAGTGAATTACATCTGACTTAATTTTATTCCATGCTTCTTTTGGTGTTATATTTTTTAGAGCATTTGTGGAAGTTTGATTTACTATGTAATTTGCATAATTAATGGATTCCGCCCAATACTTTAGACTTAATCCCTTAGATTTGATCATGCAATTAGCCATTTCTTTTATTGTGCGTTTCTTTCTCTCAACAACACCATTTTGTTTTGGTGTATATGGAACAATGTGTTGCATTTGGATGCCCCGTGCAATGCAATAACTTGTAAAATTATTGTTCATGTATTCACCTCCATTATCTTTTCTTAACCTTTGAAGTTGATGTTCATATTGCTTTTCTACAAGGGCCTTGTAGGCCAAAACATTCGCTCTTAAGTTTTAAGAAGCAAACCAAAGTGCATCTAGAAAAGTCATCAATGAAAGTTAAGAAATACTTGCACCTAGAAAAAGAAGGAGAATAAAGTGGACTACACAAGTCACTGTGAACAAGTTACAAAGGGGCCGAGGTGTGCCAAGAGGCACGCTTGTCAAAATTCTCCCGATGATTTTTTCCGAGAACAAAACTGACACAAACACCATCTCTACAAGAAATAAGAGGAAGACCAGTTTCCATCTGTTGATTACATAGTTGTTACAATGAGCGATACTTTAGATGACCAAACTGCTCATGCTAAAGTTTGCTCAATTCATCGCTATGAGAAACAAAAATTGATGGAAAAGATGATGACCCAAAGTTGTCAAACTTGTACAACTTGGTAATATCATCAACAATTCCAGTTGCAAGAACAAGCTTATGATCTTTTAGATCCTTTATTACAACTTGGTGAGGTGAAAACTCTACGGTTTAACCTTCACTTGAATGAGTAATCTGATATACTGATAGAAGGTTGCAAGAAAGACTTGGAACACATAATATATCATTGAAATTACCATTATCTACCTGGACTATTCCAGACCCTACAACATTAACAGATCTATCATCACCATCAAATATTTTCTCGGTGTTACATTCATTTAGAGCAGAAAATATGGCTTTATCCTTAGCCATATGATGTGATTCTCCAAAATCAATAAGCCACTCATAAGAATAAGAAGAACTAGAAGTTGCATTGAAGGATAAACCAGAAGAAGAAAGTGCATATCCATGAGAAGAAGAGTTAGAAGAAGAATAACCAATAGTGATGTTGTGCTTCTTCATCGCTACTTCCAAATTTTCCATCTTCTTAAAACATTTGGACTCAACATGATTATCTTTCCCACAAAATTTACAATGTCTATCGGTCTTCTTATTTTTAAATTTTCTCCTTTGTCACCATTAGGAGTAGAGGCCAACGAAGAGGGTTTAGTACCCTTGTTTTTCTTGTTATTGTGGCGAGGATGTTGCTTCTTGTGATTTTTGTATTTATCTTTTTGCTGGACCACTAAGGCTTTGTTGGATGTACCTGCAGTGCTAATCAATCCAAGTTTCACAATCTTATCTTGCTCTCGAATTACAGAATCACAAAAGAAATCAAGAGAGTGTTCTTTTTAAGCACTCACTAGAGATTCTCTAGTGGCATAAAAGGTAGATACAAAAACAAAATATGCACTACCAAGCTTAGAAATAATAATACATATGCAACAATCTTCCTTTAGATTTAGTTGACACTCTGTACACAAAAGTCTAAGTGTTTTTAACTTAGATAAGTAATCTCCAATGCAAACAAAATCCTTTGGACTTAAATTCATTAAATGATTTTCCAACTAGTGAGCTCAGATAATATTGTGTTTACCAAACACATCTTCAAGCTTTTCCCAAGCTTTATTGGGGGCATTAATTTCTTTAAGGTGAAACCTTAAATCAAGAGAGATGTACATTCCGATTATTCCACGGGATTCACCATTCCTATTAATCCATTTGGCATACTTGTCATCATCAATGGGTTCTTGTTCCTTTCCCAAGGTAATTTGGTACAATCCTTTACTTCTTAATAAATCCTCCATATGAGATTTCCATTGGAAATAGTTGGTGCTGGTAAGAAAAAGATCACTAGGATAATCCATATTAAATATGTGGAGAATATGGATTTAAACATTGAAACTAATGGTCTGGATGGAAGGCTCTAAAAAATAGGCCATTTAAAAAAAATGGCACTAAAAAAGAACTTCGGATGTGAAAGTTATTCCCTTTAAAAAAAATGCATAAATGGTAACAAAAAAACCATGTGGCAAGTAGAAGTTGGTCCACATGGTGATACCCCTCCTTCTAATAGCCTCACTTTTACAAATAAGTTTCTTATGAAGTGACCCACTTTTATAGAATAAGCGGGGATCACTTTTACAATGAAGTTACTTTATAAATGAAAGTTGCGTGAAAAATAAATAACTTAAAATATTAAAGCTACTTATAATGATTCACTTTTATAATTTAAGTGAAATACACTTTACAATGGATGCATGAACGTTTTTAAAAAAAAAGTGACAAAAAAGAGACTTGAATTGAATACCTCTTAATTAATAAAACAACTTTTAACCAAGTGAGCGAGTGCAAAACATATTATATTGATTATAAGGAGGATTGGGGGTGTTGTTGTTATTGTCGTTGTGGAAGACGACCTTGGAGAGCGTGCATATAAAAAACTCTTTTCACACAAGAAAAATTATCACTTCTCGATGGAAACAAGGGTAAGATCTCAGTTAGCTTACCCGAAAAATGCAAAATTTCCTTCTGTTTTTGATTTACCGAGATCACACAGAGCACACAACAAAGATCATACGCATACATGAAAACCCTTTTCACTCTATTTCTGATTTACCGAGATCGCACAGAGTGTAGGGAAAATAACATACATAGATAAAAAAGAATAGAAACCCGGAAATAAAAACCAAAAAACCAAAATAAAATCAAAATATTATCCCTGCAAAAATTTAAAAGGGTGTATTCAAGCTTTATACCTCTGGATATGACTGAAATGGCCGTATCTTAGGAAAACACAAACCTTTTTGAGTGAAACAAAAGGTGTTCCTAACTGAAATGAGCACTCCAGACGCAATGAAACAATCCTCTTAGCTAAAAATGTACAAAAATGGAAGAAACTAGAGATGTGGAAACACGACTTCAAGATCTCAATATACAATGATAATGAGTCTTAAAATGCGCTCTGATATCATGTTCGACAACACAGGTATTCCAACAGAGTACGGACACCTTTAGTAACCACTCACACAACCAGATCAAAGATCAACACACTGATGTTTTGTTGTGGTAAAACTCATATGGGGAAACATCCACAAACCAAACCAACGTGGCCACTTGGAGCAATTTATTAATGCAAAAGAAAAATATTACAGAGAGATATACAAGAGAGTTTCTCACAATCAATCATCAACAAATGACCCTCTATGCTCTTTAAATATAGATCATGGACCAATCATGTGTTAAGCCACAGATCAATGTAGCCGTTAAGATTGAGGAAAATATGAACCATAGGATCACTCTATGTCGGGAACATATAGTGATCGTCAGATTACCTAACTACAAATGCATACTAAAGAAACACACTTTTACCTAACGACACATTATACCAAGTTGATCTTAACTAACTTCTAAGTAACTAAATATCGTAACATTATATCAATAATATTAAATATAGAAGATGCCAAAATACATACTCTCTCAACCTTCTCTTGGTTTCAAGAATAATTTATTCTCTATTGAACAAACCCAACCACATGAACGCTCATCTAGCCCCCCCCCACTTCACATCACTATCAATTCCCCATAGCCAATATATCTAATGTAAAATAATTGAAATTAACATAAAATAATAAAACATGAACATTCCATAAGATGTATCAAAATAAAAATCAAAGTACACAATAATTTATTATAATAAATCTTATCGTTAGAATATCACAAGTCTCAACAAAAACATTGTTGTTTTCAATATATTGTTTATCCCTATTATATATGATCACTTCCTATAGGGTTTCTTAGTTAAAAAAAAACTCATGAGAAACACGTTTGTGACTTCATCCTTGTTTATGTTYAGTGGAGGTTTCTCATATGTTGATCCCTACTACCTACTGAAATGAAATACACATCTTGTTCCACGTATAAMCTAAGTGGGACCAACATTGACCATAAAAAKKTAAAATATATAKAATTGGTACAATGTACTCATTATTAGTCTATTTAATAGTTCAATATAAATATTAAAGCGATGTTTATTACATGATCGACTGGGARAGTCCATGATTTGGACAACCTCGTCCTCTTGTCTCCCAATATCCTTATTTACAACTTCTRCCCCTAAAACAACATGAATTTATGAGTATAACAAATATAATCTAAATCATCAATATCATCGTATATCTGATAATTGTATACTCATATTATCATCACGAGGTTGCTCTCTACTATTGACCTTAACACCATCCATGCTCTTTTGGATTAAAAACACAAAGACATTAATTTATAGGCAACAATAAACCATGAATGGGATTTCATTCAATGGTAATTTAGAATTAGGAAAAAATATTTACCCAAACATTTTCCGAGGGACTTTGTGATCCCCCCCCACCTTGCACATGTTCAACTACGACTTAAAACCCATGCTTGAAAGTGAGCTTCATTTCTTCTTCAGTAGGTGCTCGATTGAAGCCACCCCCCTGCATTCCATAACACTATAGTAAATTTTAATTATTTATCACTCTAAAATATAAGTTGGAATATCTTAGCAATGAAATGGTTTAATTTTTCATAATTACAAATATGGAAATTAAGTTCAGGTATCCACCCTGGCCAAGTTTGTGTTGGTCGTGATTCTATAACTTGGCCTAGTTTTCCTTGGAGGTATTTTTGAGACCACGAAAAGTTTCAAGATGAGATAATGCAATTTTTATGTTGAACTAAAAATATAACATAGTCAATTAAATTTATCATGTTATACCTTCCTCCATTTGGCAACATATTTCCTTCTTTTCTCATCCTCTTCTTCTTTTCATCCTCCTAGAAATCCTTCCACTTCCTCTCAAGAACTATAGAATGTCTCTCATGCCTGTCAGTTTTTTCCAAGTTAACCCTATATGTATCTTTGATGGTTTTCAAATGTGTACATGTTAGAGAGATTATTTCACTTTGGTTGAAAATATCACTAAAGAGACCAACCATGTAACCCATAAGTTCCTTCTTCAAATAAGAATGTTGATGGTTAAATTGGATAGGAATGGTTGGCCCGAAACACCTTCTCATATAGGTGCCCGAAACACCTTCTCATATAGGTGCTTCCAAAACATATAATTTCCTGCCAAATAAATACTAGATTATCATTAGTATATAATAAAGATTAAAATGTACTACAATTCTATTACATTATGGAAAATAAATACATTAATAATTACCTAGGATTTTTTGTTGTTTTAATGGGATTAAGTTTTCATCCACCATAATCTTAGTGGATAGTGTCCCAACGCCACTGACATGTTCCACTCTAGGAAAGCATTCACGCAATCAGGAATGGGGATATTAGGGTTGCCTCCACCAACATATGCATGGTTTATCTTTTCATGGGCAAGGGTGCCATGTGAGCCACCAGAAGTTGTGGAGCATTATAGGTGAAGGCATGATGGAGGGAGTAGACAAGGGAGTGTGAGAAGGAGACATAGAGGCAAATAAACTGGTGGGTATGTGACTAGTGGTGAGTGGAGGATGCAGTAGCATAACTGGTGCGATGCAACTACTACTAGAATCAACCTAATGAGGCATGTGATAAAGAAATCTTAGATAATCATATGCCAAAAAAGTCATTTTTTGTTTAGATACAAGATTAAATCAAATTGAAAAATATTGAATATGATAAAATAAACAAGCAAAAAATTAATGCATACTTGATATTGTCTGAGTCTATCGATCAAAATGTTATGTCTATGCATAACATCCTCTAAGTTAGATTCAAATAATACAAACAATTCTTTGTTGGTCTTTTTGATAGCCTTTTGGATAATGGCTCATAGGGTATGGTCATCAAACAAGTCATTGTCATCATCCACGTTGGGATCACAAGTGGAATTATACCATCAAACAACATGTAAAGTTGATTATAACATTAATAAAAACAAATTATAAAAAATTAAAGAGCTATACAAATTGAAGAGATTTATCATTTTACAGGTTCCCGTGATAGGTTAAATGGGTCCCTTCCCACAATCATCCTACCAAAATATTCAAAAGAATGTTAATTACATCAAAATAAGAAATATGGGATTTTAACATTGTTCAATATAATTAAATTCATACATTTTTTTTATTAGATATGTAAAGAATAACACATAAGTACCCCAAAGATAGTAGGGTTTAATTCTAAAGTTTGATTCAAATAATAGTTTATCAATAAATCCTCTCCCATGCTATTTTTTTTATTGCACATACTACTGCACTATTTCCTTTACATCCCTCAAATATGTAATTGGGTGGCTTTCTTGTTGTCATGGATCATGTATTATTTATAAACCTTGTAATATTTTTGGAAGCTTTTGGCCTTCCATCAATATATAACACTCCTTTATTTTGATTAGAGTCTTTTAGTTGCATATAATTTGTAGAAACTGCAATATCTCCACATACTTTGCATATATTGGGCCAGCCTTATCCAAACTCCATAATTGTAACATCCTCCATAAATTAAGTTACTCCACCATATTTGATCTTTATGCTATCCATAGAAAATAGTCTTAGATCATGTATATATAATGAAGCAATTCAATAAAATCTCTTGTTGAGACAAAATTTAGTGTCTAACTTTGGAAGTTGTTTCAATTCCCACCCTTTGACTAGATGTTTGTACCTCAAGGTCATATTTTGTCTCATTTTCATAAGAATATGTCCCTCCAACATGAAAAAATTCCCATACATCTACAAAATTTTCTTCTAACTTTTTTACCTTTGATATATCTCACCTAGTTACCTCCAATTGACGTCTCACTTTCCCCTATTCCTCCTTAACTATCCTCACTCTCCAAAGATAGTTTTAGAAGATGCCTATTTAGTGGCACCCACAATCAATTCAATGAGAATATAGTGTAAATTCCATGTTTTCAGTATGCTTCCCATTGGAATTCCCTTGTTCAAAATTCCAATAAATACCCTACATTAGAACAAATAAAGATTTTTATTTTTTCATATTGAGATGTTGAGTTGGCCATTTGAGTAATTTTTAGAAAATCATGGTGATCTCTACAAATATGTTGTTGTTGTTGTTGTGGGTGTACAAATAATTATTTTCTATGGGGATTAACCTTGTGACCTAGGCCTAGTTTTGGACAATTGAACAAAGGTTCATCCTAAGGTTTTACTTATGTCTTTGGATGCATTTGAACCTAAAAGAACTTTGATTCTCTTGATAACTTGAAAATTTTAAGTTTGCA